>JANJGK010005346.1:0-37500 GCA_039081455.1 Macrobrachium rosenbergii
TCCCTGAAACTGTCACATTGATCATTTGTTTTACACTAAATCAAAGTGTGTTGATTTGAAAATATCTAAAAAAATATTTGTTTTTGTTGATATGATCTTTTCGTTTTATTCTTTCATCTTTGCTCAGGTTACCATTACTCAAAACATGATTCGAAGCAAGCAGGCTTACCATTGCGTTCGCAAAATGATGTTCGCATGGTATAGAAAACTGTTGCGCTGATTCCGCACTCTTGAATCGGTTACAGTGTATGAGAATAAAGGTTTTAATTGTTATCACTATTTTCTATTACAGGTATTACAAAATTCCGCTACTCCGCTACTATCTTGTATCTTGTATTATAAGTAAAAAGTTATGCATGAAAAGTATTTGTCCCCAAGGTTGACTTCAGTATTAGTTGTATGGATAATATAACATGAAAAGTATTTGTCCCCAAGGTTGACTTCAGTATTAGTTGTATGGATAATATAACATGAAAAGTATTTGTCCCCAAGGTTGAATTCAGTATTAGTTGTATGGATAATATTTTAACAAATAACTGTGACTGATATACAGAATCATCTTCTTGTAGCTCCTCACAGTAAGTTTAATCATAATCACTATTGATGTGTATGATACTTGAATTTTCTTCGTCGTCTTGTTCGTCAGATGATATAATGATGCATTTACCTGAAGAATTATCAGTATTTTCAACAATGTCATCATCTGACCAATCCTAATTTTCATCGTGTTTCTGGAATCATACAAACATAATTTTCTTCAGATGTTTCATTTTCATCAATTTCATTACCTGAATGTGACGAATCTTGGGGTGGCTGACTTTCATAAAATAAAAGTTTGAGTAAGATGGGGTTACAGTTCTCACTAAGTTTTAGTCGTTTTGTTTTCCTCCCATTCATTTTTTCCAATAACAGTAATACATTAATAACCAAATGAATATTCTACTACACAGTATGCACGTTAATAATGCAACTGACGGTTGATTCCGAGCGCATTTGTGATGTCGTGGAGTTATTGCTGAGAGAGCACATACTGTGCTGTTTCATGAAAAAGTCGAAATGAATGTTGACCTAACACAATCTCTCTCTCCCTCTCTCTCTCTCTTCCCTTAATATTTCGAGTGTTGTGTATTTTTGTGGTCATTTAGAGAGATGATGATGATCATGATGAGAGAGAGAGAGAGAGAGAGAGAGAGAGAGAGAGAGAGAGAGTAAGGGAGAGACAGACAGACAGACACACACACACACATGCAGAATCTACCCTTTCCTCCCCCTCCCACCATCGTTAACTATAACCGGCAGTTTCGGCATTTTCTCTTCGTTTCGATATTATACAGGTTGTCGAATTCAACAAGAGTGTTCTCTTTATAATGAAACCATGGCTGCTTTGCAGCAATAACACAAAAAAAAAAAAAAAAAAAAAATCCGGAAGTGTTCAAAAGGTGTTCGAGTGTTTCGCTCCGTGATAGTTGGCGTTGCGCGCCGTCCAGAAAGGCCCCACTCATAAACTCGGAGCACTACCTAGGTGGGTCGGAGATTGTGGTTTCCGAGTGTACATCCTTTGTTAATGAGTTACTTCAAAATAATGCAGTCAATTAGGAATAGGGAATTTACGACCTCGGAATTGAAATCCTCGATAATGCTACTGAGTTTATCAGTCAACTCTTGTTTGCTAACAACTTCCATATATAACAAGTGTTTTGTGGTATCCAGGTAAGACTAAGTGTGACAGAGGGACGACTTACACAGTTTAAATTTTACAAAATTGTGAACAATATTATTACCTTTACCATATTGTAAAAATTCAGGGTCGAGTTTGGCTTTTTCCGACTCTTTATAGTGATGCTCCGGTACAGAGCTCAACTTTTGACCAAGTGCGGAAATTGTTCAAAAGCCAGAATAATAATGATATAAAATCTGACAAGCCGTTGGGGCGCTTTACCATACACCAAATAAACAGGTACGGCGGTTGCAGGTATTTTAGAGGTTTTGGCGTTTGGGAAATTCATTAGTATTCGGCTAGAAAACGTTACTATGCATGTTAAGAAGAAAAACATATGAATATCAAAATATGGGAAAAACAGAATTTGTAATCGAACATACCGACATAGAATTTATATGCACAGAAATAAAAATATCTCTAAATAAATAAAACATAAGTCAATAAACCAAAATAAATTTACGAATATGTGAGGTATTACTGAAGTGATGCAACTGAATTCATATCTTCAGAAAATATTTCTCTTGGAGGTTTCTCACGAGCTCCGAGAAGAGAATCTCGTTAGCATTTTGAAAAGTAGGAGTAAAATGATCTTGCCAGACTCATAAGCACGACGCGGATAGATCCTCATTAGTATCTGAAGCAGAGAGATCAAAGCGCAAATCTTCAGTAGAATCCCTCGTTACTATAATGAGGAGGAGGCAGTCTCGAAAGCAGTCATAATAAAACGAAACCGCATTACTTGAGAGGGTGTATTAATTGGAATCTTGCTTTGAGATATTTGGGAAAGCAAAGCGAAGCGACAGTTAAAAAAAAAAAAAAAGTTGAAATGCCAGAGGGAACTTCGCGAGTTTGTATGAAAGGAGGGAGACAGGAAACATCTCCATTTTTATGCTGCACTATATTTACAGTAAAGTATTTTTCTGCAGCTGACAATAACTATTCGCAGTCGATATCACTGATGCTTCTGTCTTATATCTGACTGGCTGATCTATTGTAATAGTAGAAATAAAGTGTCTTCGTATGTTTTCATATAATCTATGATCGTTATGGATATCTAAAAATGACATCCAAGCGTTACTATCTAGCATGATTTTGCTGGAAAATAAAATTAGCGATTGGACATACCATGATTCTTAATGTTACTTGCCTTTGTAGCATTCCAGCATTTTTCTTGAGGTGAGCAGGGATAAGCACGTATCTAAGTAAATGTAGATAGAAATATGACTGAGCGGTTGAACTGTATTCTTGATTTCATATATTTTTCCATTCATCCAAATATTAACCATAATGGACATCCTTACCATCATCATCATGATTGATAATAATCATAGGCACCATGCTATGAAGAACAACGACATCGAAATTATCCGATACCTTGTCACTGCCCATAAGTATTCGAGTATATCTATTGATTCGTATGATTGATTTCCAATGGAATTGGTCGTGTTGCTTTGGGAGACCAGGAGCTTATTATGAAACCGTGTAACCGAAGCCATCTACGAAATTCATGCTAATTGGCCATGTCATCAACGTTGCTATGAATAAGTACGGATGGCATTCCCTATCTCTGGACGTGTAAGAAGTAACTAAGATAATCCAAATCAAAATTTTTCAATACTCACCTCGCATCCCCACAAGTTGAATTGTTAGTCATTTTTCTATTCATGCTGTCCAAATATAGCATTGCCACTTATGTTTATGTGGATCATTCCCACTATTCGTTCTTTCACCCTTTGAAGTTTTTTCTTTCATTCTTTCTTTAAATCTTTACCTAAAAGTCCTTATGGACAGAGTACACAGACTATGAACCTACTTTGTATTTCAGGATGTCTGAGTCATTGTTTTTTGCCAAACTCTTTCAAACCAAGTGACTGATTGAATCGAATGGTATGGTACTTTGAAACAGAGTTTCTTACACCCTCCCCTAATTTTTTATAAAAAATTCCATGTCAAAAACAGATTTTAAAGGCCCTTTATTCTTGAATTTTAGGGACATAGCCAAACCCAGCCAGTCAAGATTTACGAATTTATTCGGATAAGTACTCTTGGGGTCCTTATCCCTCCCAACACCAACCTTTCCTCATTCTTTAAACCTCACTTCCCTGTCTATCTTTTCATTTATTCATTTCTCTCTCTCTCTCTCTCTCTCTCTCTCTCTCTCTCTCTCTCTCTCTCTCTCTCTCTCCTCTCTCTCTCTCTCTCTCTCTCTGTCTTCGCAATATTTGGAATGTTTTTAGGTACATATCGCATTGCAATTTTTCAACTGAGCAATGTAGGATGAAATGAACTAACGACCTACACGGTTATACAGAATTTAGGGGGTTTCCGAAATCTTTGTAGTTGATGCGTGAAATGTCAGGTTAAACGACGGGTTTATCACTCGCCTATCCAGTAGCTACAGAGAAGGTTGTCTCGTCGCTGTTCAGAGTTATGGCTTACATGTTAAAATGTCCTCGTGGATGCAGAACTGCATTTGCTATATGTTTCCTTGAAGTTTACAACCTGGAGAAAGCTGCCCAAAAATTAAGAATAAATCTGAATAGCTAAGATATTACATATGGTTATATTCCACGGTCATATCTGTAAGGGAATAAGGGAAAGATAAAACTGATTAATTGACATACATCTATGGTGTCGTGTACATTGTCTCAAATGGTTATAAACTGTTCTGTGATTCTAATCCATTATTTTTTCTTGTACATTTAGAAGAGTGAATTATTTAGAATAAACATGAAATAACTTTTCTTAATAAGATTATGCAACAAAATAAAAACAATCACAGAAGAAAGTAACATAAATACGGGGTGTAATGGCGTCAAGGAAAAGTAGGGAGAAGTCCAATGGTGGAGTCGAAGAGGAAAGTTGTGGGGTAGTGAGGAATTTGCTATAAGAAGATTCTCAGGACAAGTTCAATAGCGCCCAAGCTCGTATGTCCGAAAGCGTTAATCAGTTTGCTGGCTACCCTATGAAATTCAAGAGTAGAGTACCTGAAAAAAGCTGAATTTGGAAACTGAATTTATTACCAAAAATTAGGGGAGGGGGTGAAACGCCCTGTTGCAAAGTAACACACCGATCTATCAATTAATTTGCAAGATATTGGCCAAAAACGATGACTCAGACTTCCTGAAACACATAGTAAGAGGGCTCTAAAGGGAAAACGCCCATTCCCAACTAGGCTCCATATTTATACAAACATTCACAATAACAGGCTTTGTTAATATCCCTATACACTATCAATTATATTTCTTTTTCGTTATCATTTTGAGTAATGATGTCTTTTCTTCCTTTGTCAAAATAATTCACAAGACGCTACGTTCTTATCAGCTTTAAATGAGAATATTTTTTTTTTTATTTTGCACGTAATAATATATGCATGTGGAGATATATATATATATATATATATATATATATATATATATATATATATATATATATTATATATATATATATATATATATATATATATATAGATATATATATATATATATACATATATATATACTATATATATATATATATATATATATATATATATATATATATATATATATATATATATATATATATATATATATACATATATATATATATATATATATATATATAATATATATATATATTATATATATATATATATATATATATATATATATATATATATATATATATATATATATATATATATATATATATATATATTTATATGCGTTCTTAAAAAATCACGTGACTTCAGTGTATAAGCGAATCCCACAGGAAAAAGACAGGCAGAAGTTCAGTAGTACCAAGCGCTTTCACGTTTATTGACGCATCGTCGGGGCACAAATGAGACACAAGTATGAAGCAATATTTACACGGAATTTTTTGAGACAAAATTCTTACCAAGAATTTTGCCCCGAAAAGTTATGTGGTTTAGGTATGTAGATGACATTTTTTGTATCTGGCCAGTTCACGAAAATCTCCAGGAATTTCTCATTAACCTAAATAATTCAGTCCCTTCTATAAAATTTACTGTAGAGGAAGAACGAAATTGTCTTGAATTTTCTTAATGTAACTGTTCATAGACATGATAGAAATTTCACCTTTTCAGTCTTTCGAAAATCAACTAACATTGCCTCTTTTGTTCATTATTATTCCAATCACCATCGGGATGTTAAATTCTCTGTTTTTTCTGGAATGTTCTTAAGGGCTTTACGTGTTTGTAGCCCGCAGTTCATTGATGCTGAGATCAAAAACTATTGATGATATTGCTTTGAAACTTAAATACCCAAGGACCTTTGTAGATGTAGCATGGAAAAGAGCCAAGAAACCATTTTATTTAACTAATAACAAACTTGAATTCAGTAAGCATAATATTCTCAAATTACCGTATGACGAAAGGTTTTTACAAATTCCTAGAATTTTAAAGCTTTTCAACATAAATGTTGTTTTCAGTAATTTTAATGTTAAGAGTATAATGATAAAAAAATTTTCCTAGAGATGTTTTTGGCTGCATCTATGAAATTTACTGTAGAAAATGTGATAAAATATATTATGGACAAACTGGAAAACCACTTTCACAAAGAATCAAACAACACCAGTAGTCTGTGAGAACTGGCCAAATATCGAATGCATTATTCGTACATATGAGAGATTTAGATCATCCTATTAACTGGAGTAAAGCAAGACCTTTAGTCCCGTGCAATGACACAGTTAAAAGGAATATCATCGAATCTTGTTTTATTAAGTCAAATAATGAAAGTGTTCTAAATTTAAGTCTTGGTTTATTTAAACTTGATGCTTTAATAATTAAAAAAGTTGTTGAAAAATATAAGCAAAATTGATATTAATTTTTATACGTTACTGCAATTTGAATGGGTAATATTCCGTTTTCCTTATGGTTAAGTATATATTTGGATTAGTTTGTGACCGCGTGATCCCGGATTTGCCGTGGATTAACCTTTTCTTTTTAACCCCTGGCAATTAACCATCTGGCATTCAAGGTTATACATGTTTTTCGATTTTGAAAGCCTAAACTTTAGTATGTCATTTTGTTTGGTCTTAGGTTCAGTTTGTGACAGCTCGATCCCGGATTAATCCTGGATTAACTTTCTGTTTATTACCCTTTGACAATTGACCATCTGGTATTTCTTGTTCTATTTGTTTACTTTGTAACCTTCTTCATATTTGTGTCTCATTTGTGCCCCCACGATGCGTCAATAAACATGAAAGCGCTTGGTACTACTGAACTTCTGCCTGTCTTTTTCCTGTGGGATTCGCTTATATATATATATATATATATATATATATATATATATATATATATATATATATATATATATATATATATATATACAGTATATATTTATACACACATACACACACACACACACACACACACACACACACACACACACACATATATATATATATATATATATATATATATATATATATATATATATATATATATATATATATATATATATATATGTGTGTGTGTGTGTGTGTGTGTGTGTGTGTGTGTTTGTATATATGGAAATGCAGAAAATCATTTCTGACTCACAATAGGACAGAACACCAGTTTTTCGAGTGAGAGAGTCCCCGGGCATTAGCAATTCGGACGCATAGGTCATAAAGGAAGGTGGAATATAATTACTTCCTACCTGAAGTTTTTCCCGGTCAGGCGCCTAGAACCCAAAATTCCAGAGAATTTTGCCCAACTTCCCGACTCATCAGCACTCGAGATATTAACATTTCAATCGACTTACCTCTTCATCGTGAGATATGATGGAAGTGAACACATGGGAACATGTTTCACAGAAATAAATTTCTGACTCACAACGGGATTCGAGCACTGATGGGTCACGAAGTAGGGTAATATTCGCTGGTGTGTTGGGTGCTAGGTATCTGCCCGGGAAAAACCTCAGGTACGGAGTACTTAGATTCCACCTGCTTATGCGACGTATGTGCCCATATTGCTATTGACCTGGACTCTCACTCGAAAAATCGGGATTCGGTCACGTTGTAAGTCAGAAATTTATGTGTGTGTGTGTATATATATATATATATATATATATATATATATATATATATATATATATATATATATATATATATATATATATATATATATGTATAACTATAACAATATAACAATATGCAGAACAATTTCATTAACGGAAGAAAAGATGTATGGCACTTATATCATATTTCTTTCTTCGTTGGCAGAGACTGATGAGTAATGAAGTTTATTCTTCCAACTAACGAAGAACAATATTTTGCTTACAAAAAGAGAAGCAAAAGCAAGTAACTTCAGTTATGGGGACCCATTAGCAGATATCACATTTATATAACAAAGACTCATCGTTCGTCGCACGAGAGATGAAAGAGAAGTCTTTATATTATTCTGAAAATGTAAATGACTGCTATTTAATTTTTGTTCTCACGAGAGCTGGAACAGTCATACAACATAACAGAACTCATAAGAGTAGATAGAGGTGACGCTGGAATTAAAGGTTCAAGTTATGTATTCTATAAAAGAGAATATTTCATTTTTTGCCATTTTATTCTTAGTATATCATGAATAGTACTTCTTCCTCCGATGAAAAGGCAGCATATTCCCAAAAATCCACGTTTCTAAAGGACTGCTGAAAAACCAAAAGACTGTCATCTTCTTACGCCACCCCATCCAAAAGGGAAAATTATTATGGTGAAAAATACGCTCAGAAATAAATAGCAGTTACTATGTATATTTAACAGCCATTTTTACCAGACCTGTGATGTATGATTGCTTTCATTAACTATGGAGTAGAAATTAAGTGTGCTACTATAATTCTGATATAATTATTTTTTATAAATAATTTAGCAAAATGTTTGATAATAAGAAGCAAATATAACAGACCTACCTAAATAGAATAATAGTGTCTCACAAAAGTTTCTGAATCTGCATCACCACAACTAACAATTGAAAATATGAGTGATTTACGAATGAATTATTTATGAAATTTAGCCTGTAAAGGCAAACTTTTAGGCAGTTTCAGGCGGTCAGCGCTTACGACAATGCAAAGAGGGAGTTGGAGTGGTTGGATATCAAGATGAAGAGATCCAGAAAATAAAGAAAATGAGGCGCAATGATCTAGAGGAAAAACTGAGAGAAACCCTATAGCTGCTCTCAAAATTACCTGTTTGACGTGTTGGACGGCAAGACTGAAGAAAGTAAACAGGAATAGCGATAAAGTAATAGGCTAAAAAGTGGAAGGAGCTAAAAGCCGAATTGACGATGCAAAGACCCCTTAGTAATGCGTACAATGCTCGAAATTGCTTTTTTTGTGTGTCCATAACCTCTGTTTGTATTGTATATCAAGTTGCGCAGCACTTAGCTCGTTCTGGCAATGTGAATAGCATGTACAGGTTCTCGAGGGCAGGCCCTGAATAAAAATTAAGGAAATTTACTAATCGCGATATTTTTGGTGAAGATCAAAATTAAAAGTATCACTGAAAACCATCTCTCGACAGTTTAAAAGTCGTTTGCACACACTCTCCTGAGCATCGAGCAAAATATGGATGATCAGCGCCTAAGCTACCTTGCTGCTCAAGAGACCCAGGGGAAACAAAGCAGTGGCTACTAATGACTCATCAGGTAGACCACTTTGCTCCCTTAAATTCCCCAGCCTTAACTCAAGGCCAGGCGCCAGTAATAATCTCCGAAGAACCTTAGTGAGGGATCTGAACCAGATCTCATTAATGGCAATCAGTATGAAAATACCTATCTTTCTGGAAGCATTTTAGGATACAGTATTAGGTGAGATGAAAAAGAAAATTTTAGCTTAAGAGCAACCCAAAAGAATTCTCAAATGTTCAAGATCATACAAAACAAAAATTTGAGAAGAGAACAGCACAGGAATGACAAATCAATATTAGTTTTGCAGAAGGGCAACTCTTTGTCTAAGCTGTCACTATTCTTATCGTTTTTCATATTTTGCTTTAGAATCTTTACAGTGGAGGGTTTTGATGCGAGATTTTAAAAAATGTAAATGAAAATATATTCATAATTGTAAGTGAAACCGTAGGTTATTACTCACAATGGAAAACAATGTTTCCACTCCAGTGATAATATGTCTTTCGTAAGTTTACTTGTATTTTATTTCACGTTTCATGCCTCAATTAATGGTTTGTTGGAATGTGAATTTTATTTGTGTCATCTTTTATAATCTAGTGGAAGAAAATTTTTTCCAATTAGATTTTTAGCAGACGCTACTTATCTCAGGAAATTGTAGCAGCAGGGTAAATTAACGCAAGGTAATCGATTCTTCATATCTTCATCATGCAATGAGAGGAATATATCTATAAGCGGAGTCTTTCTTTTTCCAATAAGAAAGAGTCCGCTTATAGATATATTCCTCAACACATCTGGAACCATCCACCTGTCGCTTCTTTATCCCCACGAGAAAAGGAAAGCGAGTCTTCAGAAGGAAAGAACATTCAATCTCAGTTTCTTCTCTTTAGGACCAATATTTCTTAGTATCGCAGATGCTCTCAGCCCGTTTATCTTTCAAGATCTGCAGCTGATCTCCAAGAAGTCACTGAAAATGGCTTATTCTGATATATCTTTCTTGGAGAGCAAATCGTAATAGGTGAACTTAAGTAGTATCACTATCAATATTTGTAATTCTATATGCATGTAAATTTATTTTTTTACATACAATCATTTGTCCACCTTGCTAGTGCTCATTTTTGCATCTGTTACTTGTACTATAATACCAAATTAGCTCCTGGTTTCTGTGTAGATTTTTTATATTTGTAATCATATCCCTCAGTTTTACTGAGGTTTGCCAATATTACACAAAGAGGCGACCACGTTGTTTAGACGGCTACGGGACAAAGATTGTCACGAATAACAAAGAGTATAGAATTGTGTAACCAAGCACAGTTCTGTTGCGGGGTGGACAGACTATTAAAGTAATGGAAAAAAAATTAATACGAATAACATTTGTATTAACATTTCACGTGTAAGATAAATTTCCTCGCCGCAGGGCCCTCACCTGGGTATTACCGTCAGTGCAACTCACGCGGTGCTGTGCAGCATCCCTTCGGTTACTACATGCAGCCTTTTTTTTTTATACTGTACCCAAGCTCATATTCTCTCTCCTTCATCTTACTTTCCACGTTCTCCTAACAATTTTTCATAGTGCAACTGAGAGATTCTCTTCCTGTCACTCCTTTAAAACCTTTTTACTCTCAATTTCCCTTTCAGCACTGAATGAACTCATCGGTGCCAGCGCTTGGCCTTGTCCTAAATTTTATATTCCAGTCTATATCAAGATAAATTTTACGGGACTACTACTACTACTACTACTACTACTACTACTACTACTACTACTACTACTAATAATAATAATAATAATAATAATAATAATAATAATAATAATAATAATAATAATAATAATAATAACATGTCATTCTTCTTACCGCCATCGCTACGCATTCAACAATATCTTTTTTATAATATCCGATGGGAACGAACATGGATTTCAGGCGTGCCTTTCTTTTGGGATTTCGTTAATGGCAAACGGTTTTTGAGTCGTCAGTATTTATTACTCTTGACATTCAGTAGCCAAGATAATTTTGCCCGTGTCTAATATTTAACCTTTATTCTATGACAATAGCAGTATATAACCTCCCCCATTTTAACCTAAGAAGAAAGATGTGTTACTTCTAACCTTAGGGGTCTTTATACACCTACAGGTATACCTGGCGGGTGCACGTGATACAAGCATACCTGCATGTGTGCAGAGTGCGTTATTGTAAACACATCGAAAGTTTTTCATCCACACGTTTTTCTACACTGGTCAGTATCACGTGTTGAGGAAAACCTTCACATGTATACTTGTAGTTGTGCAAAAAAAAAAAAGTTAAGTATACCTTAGTTTAACCAGACCACTGAGCTGATTAACAGAAACCTCTTCTACAGGCCAGATCGCTTCCTCAACAGGCAGCATTGAGTTATGGCCCTCTTTCGTTCACTTTGACATTTCTCTTTATTTGGTCTGATTTTTCAGTTTGCTTGTCTGTTTATAAGCACAACTAAGAAATAAGCTACAAGTTGAGTTTGACGTCACTTTTATCAGAGGAGGGCTTCGAGAATAGCAAAAAGTGATTAGAAGTAAAGAAAGACCCGCATTTGGATAAGGGACCTTTTTCCAATGGGAGAGTATTTGCTTCTTATAATTTAGACTTGTCGGAAACTTTCGGTTCAATTCGCTCTTGTTTTCTATTTGTGACTGAGTGAGCCGTTAGTGAAAAAGTTGGATATCAGTCTACATTTTTCCGAGAGACATTATTCTAAGCACCTCAACACTTTCGCAGAACAGAAATATCTGCTACGAAATTATGTGACTCTTCCATAGCAAACACTCCAGCACTGTTCTCGCGGATGAAGAGGATGAGCGTTACTCGCAGTTGTCATCGCCCAAGTCATCAGAACTGTTTTGCAGAAATCTCGAAACATCAGGGCTTCTCTGCAGACATATTGGTAGCAATTTTTCAGAATCACTCCTAGGAATGTAGAAATGGAGACGCATTTGTCTAAGATTTTATAAATGTACTTATTGGGAACTATACACAAGAATACATATTTCTTCATTGAAACAAATAGGAGTTAGGGAGCTGCTGTTTGACATAGTTGTTGTATCTCTTGTTTTTATTATTATGACCAGAAATTATTTAGTTATCAAACAAACATACGTATGTATATATATATATATATATATATATATATATATATATATATATATATATATATATATATATATATATATATATATATATATATATATATATATATATATATATATATATACGCCCCACGCTCCGTTGTTTCATATTTCCTTCGTGGCATTTCACTTTATTTATACGTTCATCACGTTCCATATCTTCGTGAATCAGTTATACACACACACACACACATACTCACACACACACACACACACACACACACATATATATAAATATATATATATATATATATATATATATATATATATATATATATATATATATATATATATATATATATATATATATATATATAAATATATATATATATATATATATATATATATATATATATATATATATATATATATATAAATAATGTGTCTATGTCTGTTTGTATTACTATCACCAAACTTTTCAAAACTCATCTCTCCTTATGACGAGAAATAAAAATTCTGATGTGAACCATGGCGTCAAGGATTAAGCGGAATCGATCATATTTTGACATCAAAATCCTTGTAATCGTTTTTAAATATCAGTTCTGCATGTCTATCTAGGTCTTTAAATTACGTGGCCATGGGCGTTAATGTCTTAATAGCCTGACAAATAATTCGGTTCAAGACTGATCTTCGTGTTTCTTAACTGTAAACTTTTTTGCCCTTCATAATGACTATATTCTGTTTATGAGATTGACTGAACGACTATTCACCTTTGGAATCTAGCCTCACTAAAGGTACAGACGTGGGTTGCTGGTGTTAATTTGGAACTAAATAATGATAAAAAGCAATTAATATTTTTTTCTGTGACCTAACGATTTTTAAGAGGAATTAAGTTTGGTACATGGTTTTACAGCATTTTTTAATAGAAATCAATGATCAAAGGTATGTTTGCTTTTTTTAAAGTAATATTAAAATAGCAGTCATGATTATATAATTGTTTTTTAAGAAAAGAAGTATTGAAAATATCACCATCATAGAATCGGTTACCAAAGTCGAAAAAATTCGGGTTCAAAGATATAGGGACTTTACGTTGTTTAACTCTTCCGAGAACAAAACTTGTGAATGCTCTGCATCTATAAAACATAATACGAGTTTCACAGCATCAAATGAACATATATGAAACAGCTTCTTGCTTTTATGCCAACACAGTCCTACCTGTAAATTACTGATGAATCTTGAAGAGTTAGCTCAAATTCATTTCCTGTGTTTATAAAATTAATGACTGCATAGCTGAGAGAGAATTATCACTAACAGAATAATAATGCATATGCTGTAAGTTAGATTTACATTTAACAAGGAAAGTAAAAGGGAAATGTAATTAAAACAACGATAAAAATGGCACGTTTAAAAAAAATAAATAACTTTTCATTTCTACAGTATATACAACAAAAGCAAAAGAGGTATTCAATAAAACAGACACACAGACATCATATAAAAGAATATTTAAGACACTGAGAAAGGCGTGGGACTTCTTATACTAGACGTTAGCTTTCTCTTTGTTTGCCTTCACGAGATCTCGCCAGTTGTATGACTGCTACAAGGTGAAGATGCGACGATCGGTGGTGCTTTCAGCAATATGCTTTTATTGACGATATTGCAGTTCTGCAATGGATATGAGGAATTTCGACAACAGGGTTAATAATTGGTCATTCACCAACCCATGTTATTGTAAAAATAAAGCTTTTAGGCAGGACCGAAGCCTTAGACCTAGTGATGCTATTAACCTAACCCAGAAGAGCAACTTCAAATTACCTAGGTTCCCCATAACTGAATTCGCCTCAATATTTTTTCTCCACCAGTTGGACGCAACACGGGATGTGATGGCCTTCTTATAGAGATATCTGTCCCCCTCCACAAGGACAGAACATTTGAGATAAGGGTCAAGAATACCTTTGTATCCAGCAAAGAGGGCAGTAAGGATTAGAGGTAAGAAATCTTCAACTTATGCGAATTAGAATTAGGAATCAGTCAAGGGAGTGTTAGGACTGGCATCCCAGAGAATGTAGGGTGTCTTGAGATCACACATATTTTTTTAATTTGATGGACAGGCAAGTAGACAAGTTTTATACAAGCAATATACAATGGAGAATGGGCATGATATGAATAAAAAGAGAATAAATAATCAAAAGAAAATGTTTTAAAAAAGGTGAATCATATGGATGTTTAGTCTTGAATGAACTGAGTAACAACCCACTGTAGTGGTTTCAAGTTTACATTTCACTTTACAGCAAATAATTGGTCACAATTACTGAGCTATACAGTATTCGGTACACGTCTGATAGGTCAGTGGATTGCTCCTGGCCTAAAGCCCGCCATTGCGCCGCCTGTAAACGTTTACCGACATCTATAAGGGTTAAAAAGGCCAGTGGAGTAAGCTACCTAACCACTGTGCCCTTCCAGCACTTTGCCAAAAAGAAAGAAAGAAAGAAAGTGGTTGTGTGCGTGCATGTGTGTTTATTTGTTAGCTTGTTAGAATTATTACTTGAACAAATTCAGTTCTCACTGAAATATCACCTTACAATATTTTCATGTTTCGTTTTTTTTTTCTGACTAAGCATGTTAGCTTCAGTAATGCACTAGTAAAGATTATAAACTTTTATTCAGAGTTGCGTGCCATAACACATCAGTAATTTTCTCTAACAGGTAACAGAATGCTTTCCTCTCAATCACGTGCACCTTTTCTGTTGGGTGCTGAAGGCTTTTATAGTACAGGTGTTTTTACATAACAGAGAAAACTAATCGAGGCTGACGAGGAGACGAGATAAAGTCACCTAAGAATGAGTAACGCGTGTTTGATGCAAATGGTAGCTCAGAGCGCTGTGAGTCCCGTAGGAATACCGCAACCAAGACAAGGGCCATCGAACATCTATATGGAAAGATAGTATACAATGCTTAAATACATGACCTGTCAGACAATATGCGAGGCTGGGCAACAGCCAGGTAACACATGGATGCCAGTCGTAATGAGTATAGTGCTAAATTAAGTGTTTCGTCTGTAGTGTATTTATTCCTTTGAGCAAAATATAAGTTAGGGCTCTTTAAATAAATTTAGCCACAGCAGCACTTACAGTAAGTCGTAATGCGGTGTCTGGACCTGAAAGTTGTGTTGCTCTTAGGAGATTCGATGCTCCTCGGGGGCTTGCTATTCATGGCAAGGACATTGCCCCCGAGGGCATAGAAATATATCCATTGCTATATGTAATACATACACACACATACATACATATATATATATATATATATATATATATATATATATATATATATATATATATATATATATATATATATATATAGTGTGTGTGTGTGTGTATAACTGAATCACCAAAATATAGAATGTGATGAATGTAAAAATAAAGACAAAATCCACGAAGAAAAGATGAACATCGGAGTGCTGCAAGGCCTTTCGACGTTAGTCCTTTACTTAGAAGGACTAACGTCGAAAGGCCTTGTAGTACTCCTTTGTTTCTCTTTCCTTCGTGGATTTTGTCTTATATATATATATATATATATATATATATATATATATATATATATATATATATATATATATATATATATATATATATATATATATATATATATATATATATATATATATATATATATATATATATATATATATATATATATGTATATATATATGTATATATATATATATATATATATATATATATATATATATATATATATATATAGAGAGAGAGAGAGAGAGAGAGAGAGAGAGAGAGAAAGCAATGGATACACCAGCAGGGAAGCGCCATCTTCAGTATGTATCAGCATGGACGCCAAGGCCAAACCCGGAACAACATTTTACACAACTTTATTGGGACATGTTTCGAACAGTACTCTCACTCGTTATCAACCTACAAATTAAAATTTTAATAACAATTACGATTCTTATAATATAATTCACAATAATACAGCAAAATTACTATAAAAATGATAAGAATACAATTAAAAGATGGCTAATCAAAAATAAATAAATGAATAAAATAAAACAAGAAAAAGCAAAGCTAAATACAGAATTTAAATAACAAAAACGGAAGATACGAAGGGCAATAAATACAGTAGTCAATATACAAACCAGTAAAACGCAGACTAAAGACACAAAAGTTAGGTTGCAGCCACATTTCTAGCCAAAGAGGTTTTTATCATGATGGAGCATAGAACTTCTAAAATGTCGAGGTCTGAAGCAAACTGAGCAGTGGTTAAAACAGAAAAATCATCAATATGCAAAGGGTGACCAGTCTCCTCGCTGTGTTCTCTAATTGCACTGTAACTAGGCCTTGAAAGATAATTGTCTGGACGATATGACTTACCGAGGTGTTCAAAACCATCTCATCCAAGCTGATTTGTTAGTTTTTCCGACGTAAGTGGCATCACAACCACTACACTGCCATTTATAGATCACATTGGACCGAAAGCTTGTCGGTAGAGGGTCATTAATTTTAAAGAAATTACCTAATTTATTTTGCAAAGTGAAATATATTTTGATATCTAGCTGAGGGTAACCAGTGGACAAAATAGAAATTAATTGCTTTTATAAGTCGTAACTATGAGTTCCAGTAAAGGTTAAAGGTAAATAAATAAGAGATTTCTTTGCGTTAGCGGTAATTTTGGGTTGTTTGTTTATAAATAATTCCTAAAGTTGTTTACCAACATATGTATTCACGTAATTCAACGGATAGCCATTGTTTTATCAAAGTGACCTTAGAAATTCCAATTCTTCATACAAATTCAAAAAGCTAGAACAAATTTTATATGCTCTGGTTACTAGCGTCAATAGCAAATTCATCTGATATTTCAAAGGTGTAGCTGAATGAAATTTGGACATAAGACCCGTGAAAGCACGCTTTCTAAAGACTAGGGTGTGAAAGTTATTATCAAGATTTTTTACCTGAATATCTAGAAAAGCAAGTGTATGATTATCTTCGATTTCACAGGTAAATTCTATATTAATATGCTTAATATAAAGGTGCTCCAAACAACGAGAATCTGGTCACGACTCTTAAAAATTAAGAAGGTATTGTCATCATACCTCCTACACAGTGAGGGCTTAAACTCTAAAGGACAAACGTTTAACCATCTTTCCTCCATAAAACACATAAATGCATTTGCCATAGATGGTCCTATACTAGATCCCACGCTTACACCATCAATTTGCTTATCTAACACACCGTTAAACAAGAAGTAACATTCTTTGGTAGTTAAGATTACAAGTTCCTTTAACTGCGACCTGCTAAACCCACTGACAATATCATTATTTTCTAAACAGCTCAGTTAGGCAGATGTCAATCGTCTCATCCAGTGAATTTGAGTAATCAGAGACTTCACATCAAATGAAGCCATAATACAATTATTAAAATTACAGTTTCTTAGGCAGTTAATAAAATGAAAGGAGTCATTTAAGGTATACTCTTTTGTGGTGAACGGCACAAGGATGGGAACAAGAAACTTAACGGTCTTATAGTTGGCAGTAACTTCTAATAGCTGATAAAATCGGTTTTAATGGGTGACCTTCCTTATGGACCTTGGGAAGTCCATATATGGTAATCGTCCTGGTCTAGATTGACGTTTGAAGGCCATGGAAACCCTCTTCAGAAAAACAACCAGATTTATATAGCTTGTCTAATATTCTATTGACTTTATCTTCTGAATGCACAATGCATTAGAAAGGGTCTTTTTTAATTACCTGGAACTTGGTCTGATCATTAAGGATATCCACCATTTTCTCAACATTGTCTTAGTCAACAAAAATACACCGTTGACCTTATCGGGTTTTGTAACCAGAATGGATGTGTCTTTAGCTAGACTTAGTATGATATTCAACTCCCCAGTACTAAGTAAATACCTGGTCTCTCGTTTTTTAACTGTAAAAGGACGAAAACGTAAGGTGTTTAGGTGTTGCTCTAAAATAATCATACTAGTAGCCTTTGGGATTGTTGGTATAAAAATTGTGTTTGTAAAGCTTTAAACAATCATTCTCAATTCAAAAAGTGAGTCAAAACGTAACTTTTTAGACGTAAAAGTAAATTAAGACCTCGTGACAAAACCGTTTTTTTCCTTATCGGTCAATACACGAGAGAAATAACTAAAAATGACATTATCGGGAGGCATGGACGAAACGAAATAACCTAAATTTTTCAGTTTTAAGGAATGAATATGGGACACCTTTTCAGTGCTATTATTATTGACTATTTATACAATTAAATAAATGAATGAAATCTAGATGGGAAGCTGAATTTTTCAAAACATTAGTCATCTGGTCTAGTTTATAAGAAGTTTGATGTAAAAGTCGCCGCTTACCGGCAGTTTCTTCTGGTAATCCCGATAATGCTGGGTTCTGTGTAGGATTTTTGACTGATGGCCTTGTGATCAATGTCTAACAATGGCACGCGTGGGTTGGCTTAGCTTATGCCAACCGTCTCCTATCCTGAGCTATACAAATAACTCTTGCCTGGAAGGAAGTGATATAATCCTGTTATTTGATGTTATACATTGTATCCTGTATTGTTGTATCAGTCCCAGTTATATC
The DNA here is from genome assembly GCA_039081455.1 of Macrobrachium rosenbergii. Lineage (NCBI taxonomy): Eukaryota > Metazoa > Arthropoda > Malacostraca > Decapoda > Palaemonidae > Macrobrachium > Macrobrachium rosenbergii. The sequence continues at coordinate 19,010 of JANJGK010005346.1, forward strand.
TATCATAATTAATCCCATTTTCGTCGGAATTTTGGTTTAAGTGAAACTCATCGCTGACGAGCTTGTTAGCGTGTATTATCTTCTATGTTTACAAAGCTGGAATAGAATATGGCGGGCTCGTTTACATACTCACAACAATAAAAAAATCTGGAAAATACATCCTTTGATGCCAGCAACAAACAAAACACTTACTTATGTACAATAGAACAGAATATTACATGGGAATTACAATTTACATAAGCTTCACCAAAACTACTGAACAGAAAAACAGTCACACTTCTGCTTACATATCTAACACCCCTTTCCCCTTATGAAGGAAAAGGTACAACAGCACCACACACCAACACATCACAAATCCAAGCGGACTGGAGGAACACCTTTTTTATTCCTATCCAACTTGTCCTTATTCTGTGTACCTCTCGACTCTGCACTCTCAACTACGGGTTCTTGCCGCTTTGGCTCCTCACTATTGGCCTCATAGCCCGAGCCATGACTTAGCAATTGGTCTATATGTCTCTTATGTACTGTAACTTGTACTTCAATCTCATAATGCAGATCTTTCAATTTCTTTTTCACCACTCCAGTTTGCCATTTTCCCTGGTCATTATACAAACGTACCATTACTGTATCATTCTCTTGGAAGTTTCTTACATTTCCTATGTTTTCCATTTGTTTATATCCCTTGATACTTTGTTCTGCTTGGAAATTGGGAATCATTAAATCCATCTTTGTTCTGACTCTCCTTCCCATTAATAAAAAGGATGGAGCTTGTCCTGTTGGAGCATGTTCTGTTGCCCTATATACTGCAATAAAAACTTACTAATATTACTAACTACATTATATTGAGTAGCATTTCTGCATTGCATGTTGTGCTTAAAAGTCTGCACAAACCTTTCAGCCTCACCATTAGATGAAGGATAGTAAGGTGAAGAAGTTGTGTGTGAAATGCCATTTGATTTCAAGAAATTGGAAAACTTTTCAGAACAAAATGTACTACCATTGTCTGAAAATTCTTTCAGGTACACCATGTGTAGCAAATATAGGTATCAATACTTTAATAGTAGCTTGTGCAGTTGTAGTTGTCATTGGGATTATTTCTGGATATTTGCTATATGCATCTACTAATATTAAATAGTAATGACCTAAGAATGGTCCTTCAAAGTCCAAATGAAGACGTTGCCAGACTCGCTGAGGGTATTCCCACGGATGCAATCTAACAGGTTTTGGGTTATTCTGAAATGCACTACAACCTTGACAATTTTTTACATATGATTCTATGTCCTTATCAACGTTTGGACAACAAACAAATGATCTAGCAATTGATTTACTCTTAACTATTCCTAAGTGTTCTGCATGAATTTCTTGTAATACCTGTTGGTGAAGTGATTTAGGAATGACTACTCCAGCACCTCTCATAATACATCCACTCTCAGTAAAGAATTCTAACCATTTTGATGAAAAATCCTTAAGTTCATTCTGATTGGCAATTGTGTTGTGACCTACAACTAAACCCTGCAAGACACGTGATAAGATTGGATCTCGCCTAGCCTTTTGAGCAATATGCTCTACCATCAAAGGAAATGACAAATTATTAATCACCAAAATATTAGATTCATGGTTTCTCAGAGCTTTTTCAACCGGAAGTCGAGATAAGGCATTAGCATTACCTATCTGGGTAGTAGAAGTATACTATAGATCATATGAATATGCTGCTAATATCACTGCCCACCTACTGTATGTAGCCTAGCTGCTACTACTGTGGGAAATCCACTCTTTGAACCTAATATAGCCAATAAAGGTTTATGGTCTGTGACCAAGGTGAATTTTTATCTACCGTACAAGTAGATATGGAACTTTTTTACTCCAAAGATGTGAGCTAGTCCCTCTTTTTCAATCTGACTGTAGTTTCTCTCAGCCTTATTTAAGGCACGTGATGCAAATGCTATGGGTCTTTCAACTCCATCAGGCATAACATGGGCTAATACTGCGCCGATTCCAACTGAAGAGGTATCACAAGTCAATTTGACAGGTAAATTTGGGTGAAAATGTGTGAGGAATCTTGGAGACAATAGCTCTGTCTTGATATTCTCAAATGCCTGCTGGCATTCTTCTGACCATCTCCATTCGACATTTTTCTTGAGTAATTCAAACAATGGAGATGCTACTGTTGCTATATTAGAAACAAATTTGCTGTGAAAGGTAACAAAACCTAAATATGACTGTAATTCACTCCCATTACTGGGAACCTTAACATTCTGTACAGCTTTTAGCTTGTCATCAGTTCTGTGGATACCATGCTCATCAATTTTAAATCCTAAGCATTCCACAGACTTGACTAGGAAACTACATTTGTCTCTTTTAATCCTCAACCCATTTTCCTGGATTCTTTTCAGTACAGCTTCTAACTTATCTAACAGATCATCTACATCTTTGCCTGCTACGAGAATATCATCAACAAAAAAAAAAAAATACATTTTCCATTCCAATGAAAATCTTATCTATGGTCTTCTGCCATAGAGCAGGACTATTTGCTATACCATATGGAAGACGCTTTGGCTTATACAATCCTAAGGGTGTGTTTAATGTACATATCTGTTAGGATTTCTTATCCATCTCTAGTTGAGCGAAAGCTTGCTTTAAATCAATCTTTGCAAATATTTTACAACCACCCATGGCTACAAACATATCAACGGGCTTCGGTAAAGGATGCTGTGCGACTTGCAATTGAGGGTTTACAGTGACTGTATAATCCCCAAAAATCCTAATACTATTACCTCCCTTGACTACAGGTACTAAAGGAGTAGCCCAGTCTGAATAAGTAACTTTTTCCCAAGTGTTACTTGCTTCTAACCTTCTTATTTCCTGCTCAGCTGAAGGTTTCAGAGATAAGGGATGTCTGGGTGCAAGAAATTTTGGTGAAGCATCAGGATTCAAAATTAATGATGCTGTAACATTCCTAACTTTGCATAATTCCTCTTCAAACACTTCTTTGTATTTATCTAACAAATGCTCATAATGTTTGAGATTTATTACTGGTCTCTCTACCTAGATTCAACTTAAATAACTCTGGTCAGTCAAACTTTATAATTTTCAACCAGCCTAAACCTGGCAAAGCTTGTCTTTTCCCACTGACTACTGTTAAAGGAAGATTGTCATACAACTTCCTGTTGTACTGTACGTTAACTGTGGTTGACCCCTTTAAAACTATATTTGTATTGTTGTAATCTCTCAAAATATTCCTACTGGGGAACAAGGTCAGGCTAGGTATTTGCGGGAGAAGTTCCTCCGAAATAACTGAAATATCTGCTGCAGTGTCAACTTGCATGGAAACATTAGTTCCATTCAAGGACTTCCTTTGTGAAGAGAATTAATCTTGAAGACAAAGTCATCAAATGGCTCTCCCTGAGGCTATGAAACATTGGCATACATTTTATAGATTTATGGTTAATGTCGGACTTACACATTTTTTAAAAATGACCATTTTTAGAACATTTCTTACATACCTTGCCAGTGGCAGGGCATTTATAATACTTCCTTTCAGTATGGCCTATACCTCCACACCTTTAACATAACTCATTGGATTTGTGCTTATTTATGGGGACACTGCTGGGACCATTGTGGGTCCTCAGACTACCACCACCTTGAACTGGAAAAAATTTGTTACTCTTATTTTGCTTAGCATACCTTGAAATGTTACTGTACCCATTTTGATTATAATTGTGGGAAAATCTTTGCTGAACAATAGTTGACCTAGAGCCAGTTTGCTTCCTAAGCCTGTCTTTCTGAAATGTACTCTTACCCTTGTAATGACTTACTGCTGCTACCTCTTTTACAACATTGCCATTTTGGTTTGGCCTATTCTCAATAACACTAGCTCGTGAATTAGCAATTTCCATGGACTTAGCTATGGTGAGTAATTTATCTAATGTTAAATTCTCTGTTTCCAACAACTTCCTTCTCAATTTAGGATATGCACAATGTTCGATTACCTGATCAATGATAGCATCCTCTGTGTCAGTGAATTCACAGGTTATAGCCAACTTTCTCAATTTTGTGACAAACACGTCAGTACTTTCATTTACCTCTTGGCTTACCTCTTTGAACTTAAACCTAGCATATCGTTTATTGTCCTTTGGTGAAAAATAATTGTCTAGCGCCCTCAATGCATCTTCTAGGGTGTCCGTCGGCGGTGGAAGAGTTTCTATCACCTCCTGGATATCCATGCCCACTACATGGAGGCGTAGATCTTTACGTTGAACAACGTTGGTCACACCTGGTGCAGTGATGTAGCAATCAAACACCTTCCTCCAACGTATCCACTGCTGTGTGATGTTAGCGGGGCCTGCCGCTATGTTGAAAGCTGCAGGTTGGGAGACGTCTAACGGCATGATAAATGGGTGATGATGATTCTCTGTAGCTTCTGTGATCTCAGTCGATGATGACACGTCGATATCCTCAGTCGCCAATGACGGATGGCCTTGTGGTCAATGTCTAACAATGGCATGCGTGGGTTGGCTTAGCCTACGTCAACCGTCTCCTATCCTGGGCTATACAAGTAACTCTTACCTGGAAGGAAGTGATATAATTCTGTTATTTGATGTTATATATTGTATCCTGTATTATTGTACCAGTCCCAATTATATCTGTCATAATTGATCCCATTTTCGTCGGAATTCTGGGTTAAGTGAAACTCACCACTGACGAGCTTGTTAGCGTGTATTATCTTCTATGTTTACAAAGCTGGAAGAGAATATGGCAGGCTCGTTTACATACTCACAACAATAAAAAAATCTGGAAAATACATCCTTCGATGCCAGCATCAAACAAAACACTTACTTATGTACAAAAGATCAGAACATTACATGGTGAGTCACAATTTACATAAGCTTCACCAAAACTACAGAAAAACAATCACACTTCTGCTTACATATCTAACAATTTTGTTGGATAATTTGAAGTGAAGAAAGTTTGGAATGAGGCCATTCTTCTCAGCTTTAAGTAAGCTACTTAGATTCTTGTTCACCAAGTAACTTACTAGTCATGTTCCTTTTCAGATAAGTAATGCTACCTGCCCAGCTCAAGTCAAGGAAAATCCATGAAACCTGCTTTAATAAGAGTCTTCTGCATAGGATCTTCCTTTACTTGAGCCAGGCAGGTAGCGTTATTTATCCGAAAAGAACATGACTAGTATCTTATGTGGTGAACACAAATCAAAGTAGCTTACTTAAAGCTGATTTCGTCATTTTATGCTCTCGATTTCTTAGTACAAGGCATACATAAAAGTATGAAAAGTCATGTGTAGTTCGGTATATTTTTATCAAAATATATAGCCATTATTTTTTTGAAAGACTGTTTCACAATGAATTAACTTTTTGATCAATCTATGAAATTCGAACACTAAAAAACTCTTTCTCTGAATATTTTCTTTAATATATTGATATCTCTATTTGAAGGAACTTTCTATTAATTTTGTAAATTAGACCCATCTAAATTGTTCTCTACTTATTTCATATATTTTTAGCAGATTTATGGGAAATAACTTAGATTACTTGGTTGATAAATCCCATTAGCTCAGTTTTCAAAACATCAGCTCTTTAAAAAACCATTAAAAGGCAAATCAAGCCTATTGGAAACTTAATTCAATCTGATAATCACTGGACTTCCAAGAAAATAATAGCCATGAGGTGGCTTCCGAGGCCATTACGTTCATACTTTGAGAAAGGCAATTAAAGGATACATAATTTCCAACCTATATATTCTCTATTATCACTTTGCAGTCAACAAACATAACTAAAGCTGTTAAATTCTAAAACTTTAGTCATAATATTTATTAGATTCTCATTTCCGAAAAGCCTAAAAATGGACTTGCAACGCTAATGTGGAAATTTTCATGTTTATATATTAATTATTTTTTTTCCAGAAACACACACACACACACACACACACACACACACACACACACACACACACACATATATATATATATATATATATATATATATATATATATATATATATATATATATACTCGTATATAATTTTCGTTAAAAGCAATTCCTTTAGTGGTATCATTAAGTTTCTTGGAGCTATCTTCATACCGACGGAGTTTTTTCCGATTCTCGTTCGTCGATTTTTGGTGAAAAATACGCAGACTTCCTTCTTCCATTTATTGATTTTTGTCACGACAGCTGTTTTGCCCCTATGGCGTTATCAAGATTATGAAGATACGTGCAAGAAACTTATTGATGCCACTAAAGCAATTGCTTTTAACGAAAATTGTATAAGAGAAAAACTATGCCCTAAAAGTATATAGATATATATATATATATATATATATATATATATATATATATATATATATATATATATATATATATATATATATATATATATATATATATATATATATATATATATATATATATATATATATATATATATATATATATATATATATATATATATATTTTTTTTTTTTGTTACTTCTTCATATTTCCTAAATCTTATTTTTTTCTTAATGATTAATTTGTTAGATAAATAAATGTAAACTGTTACTTTCATCCATGCCCTTGGATTTATTACACTTCTATATACTGCGGCTGTTACGTCGCTACACTGCGAGTGCAGCGGGTCATTGCCGGTATTTATACCCCAGCCTCATGCATAACATCGCGTAAAGATGAATTGTATTTTTTATTTAATTTTAAAGTTATAGTAAAATAAACACATTCTATATTAATAACATGAAGTACAATAACATCGGGAGAATTAAAACTATAATGAAAATAAAGAAAAACCATGAAATCCGGAAATGTCTAAAATTGGTAAAACATTCCATGTGCGCTGCTAAGACAACAGCATTAAAATATAAAAACAAAACCAGGATCCCGTGGTAACCACGCGGAAAAACTGTGAGCTAAATGGGGTATTACCATATCCTAGTCTACGGCTATGGTCTGTTATTTTTCTGTATGAAGGCAGAGTTTCCTCGGCTTCTAACTGTTTGTTTAATGACGCAATGTAATGGTTTATATATATATATATATATATATATATATATATATATATATATATATATATATATATATATATATATATATATATATATATATATATATATATATATATATATATATATATATATATATATATATATATATAATATATATATATATATATATATATATATATATATATATATATATATATATATATATATATATATATATATATATATATATCGGAACTCATTAGCTGTGCTTACAAAGTTACAGGAACACAAAGAAATGCTACTTCACAAATCACCTGTGCTCTTGCGGATTTGTCTTCCCCCAAAACAACACCCACAAGACTCTACTGACTCCCAGATAGAGTTCCTACTCCATCCTTGAAAGATTGAATAAAACATCTGAAGTACAACAACCTGAACCATTTGAAATAAAACTTCACTAACAAAAGGATCGTGTCCTTATTGACAGAATAAAGCCATCTTTCGCAGAAGCCGTTGATACGCCTATGTCAACCTCCCCGTAAACTTGAGATGCTACAGAACCCATCCTATGAAAACACAATCCTTGTACCTTATCGCCATCCTGAAAAGCCGACAGCCTAGTAAGGATATGGAACTGCTGTGCCTATATATCCTATATTATAATGTTTTGTTTAAAAGGTTTCTTTTGTACAATAATTTGTTCATTTGCAACCTAGTACCTTATCAGTATCCTGAAAGGTATTTATCTAGCACAGATGTGGACCAGTTGCAAAATTTAAATCTTGTATCGTTACGTGTAATTTAATTTTTTTTATTTGCAAATAATTCTGTATTTCCGGATCATTTGAACTGATACTAGAATATTATTCTTTATATCCTTAACAAAATGGAATTATAAATCAGTTCGTTTCTTTTCCTTATGCACGTACATTTAATACTCCAAGGTCAAACTTTATTTACATTTTGATGTTCAGTAATAGTGAGCAATGGATACCGCACTCAATTCAACGGTGAACTAAAAAACAAACCTCAATGCAATGGTTTTCTAGAATAATGCTTGCAACTCCACGACCTCCAAAATTCCATTTTGTTAAGGATATAAAGAATAATATTCTAGTATCAGTTCAAATGATCCGGAAATACAGAATTATTTGCAAATAAAAAAAAATTAAATTACACGTAACGATACAAGATTTAAATTTTGCAACTGGTCCACATCTGGCAAATAAAACGTCGAAGCTAGCCACACGCCAGAAGGCAGAGTCGTTCATCATGAGTCCAATACAGACATGATTTCAAGAAACGCTAGATAATCCTTAACCTTTCAAAGTATTCTTTATCTGCGCACAACAGGCAATCTGCGGGTGATGAATCCCACGATTGGACAGGATGTTGTCCAGCCGGTGGCTGTCGCTCTCAGACTGGTCCTTAGATATGTGTGAAGGTTTAAGGTACGAATACTGGACTAAACGTAACGTTCATGGTCTGGAACCGCCAATTTCCAGTCTGTCTTATGCTTCTGTATTTTTCTTCGGTATGAATACACAGTAACTGAATAGAAAATTTATATTGACAAAATGTCATTAAAAGACTTTTCGAAAGCTCGACATTCTCTGTTTAAGGAACATGAACAAAAATTCTTCCAAACAATTTAGCTGTTAGAAAAGTGAAAGCCCATTCCCCTGTCAGTAAAAGTTTTTGCCCGGGTTTTTTTCTCTCTAATTTTTAACTGAACTATCATTTATCTCATCTTTTCTCTTACCATCCTACACTAGTCTATCTTTTTAGCTGTGCGCAGAAAAAATAAAGGTAGATAACTGGTTTTCCATTTAGGATCTTACGTCCGGTTTTTCATTCGGTTTCATTTTTCGTTTCGCTAGCCTTCCAACATATAGCAGAAGCAATATCCTTTCCATAGATTCTGAGTTCGTGCTCTAAACCTTATAATGTAATTTTTCTTTTTATTAAAACTTCACAGTAAGAAAACTCCCTAATTTTAATACTCTGTCCTTTAACACAGAGCGATAGGAAATGCAGTTTTTGATATCGTGTGGGCAAAGAGAATAACATAAAGCTATATACATTCTGGATATTGGTTAAGTAATTTTTGGCTTCATAGAGATCCCTAGATGCATACAAGTTCCTTATTATATGTATTGAGCCTTACACTACATGTTTTGGATCCTCTACCCTCAGGAGCACATTTTTTACTTAGGAAAAAGAGAACTTCGTTTATTTAGGTGTGTGTAGCATATTCTTACTAAATTTTGTATCATCAGTATTTAAGATATACCTAAAGAGGAAATACAGTACTATTTTTTCAGACTTTAAATTCCCAACGTCACAAAAGAGTATATTTAAAGTTTATTTATCAACTGGATTTTCTTATGTACTGAACACTCTTTTTATAAGGAATATACGGAACGATGAAGTATGGACCACATTTGTGTTGTATGTATTAGCTCTGGTAAATAAGCACACGCGTGCACGAATGTGTACCCATGCGCGTGCACGCGCGCGCACGCGCGCGCACGCACACGCACGCACGCACACACACACACACACACACACACACACACACACACACACACACACACACACACACACACACACACATATATATATATATATATATATATATATATATATATATATATATATATATATATATATATATATATATATATATATATATATATCACATTTTACACGGCGAAATAAAAAAAAAAAACTTGGTGTCAATCCTGATGGGTTTCATCTTTATTGCAAAACCATCTTGCATAGGACTAATACAAAGTGATAAAAATTATGACGCACATGATAGATGGACGGAACAAACGAAAATACAGAAAGCTGGAAACCAAATATTCACACCTGACAGATTTAAAGGGGGTGGAACCGTACACTCATTTTGTCTAAGGTCAAGTATTTTGTTAACAAATCCGTTTACAAATCCGCTGTTGAGTAAATTGTTTATGCTATTTTTCGAAAGCAAAATGATAACAACGGTGATATTCCTTATGATCTGCTGGCATTGTTGGGCATTGCTGTGTTCCCTCATGCAGTACTGGTGCACTGCCCCTTCATGCAGATGGACTGTGATCCTCTTAGAAAGGCAGTTCGTTGTCATACTAATGTAAGAATTGTGGCATCCATTCTCAGGGCACAGTATTTGGTAGACCGCTCCTCTCCAGATGTAGGAACTGTTTTTCATGAGGTACTGGGCAGTCCGCAGATCCTTATGATGGATCGTAAGGTCGACCGTTGTCTGATTCAGCTCTCTTTGTGAGGTGCTGGGTAGCCCTCCAGTCTTTATTATAGATCTTGATGTCAGTCGTTGTGTCTGCTGCTGAAAAGGAGAAACTTATAAGACCAGCTGAGAAGGTGAAATATAGTCACAGTGAAGTAATATTATGATTATTATGTGATTATTATTATCTATAAAAAACAAAGTACTGAATACTGATGTTAAATAATCTGAATTTGATGTTATAGAACATGCCACATGAAAGATTAATCTGCTCGCTGCCCGACCCCAGTAGAGTGTTCTTTTTATGTTGCTTTATTATTTAGCATTACAGAAGGGAATAAGCCGGTTCAACGGCAAACTTTTTTTTTTTTTTTTTTTTTTTTTTTTTGCGTGAGCAGCGAGCCCTTGTTTTGCTACACTCTGGGTATCTGTGAATTACTCGTGACGTAGTTAGGTAGGTGAGTATCCCCGCTTCATTCCCATTCTCTAGAGCCCGTTTTTTATGCGTGGGGGGTAGACTGGGGTAGTTAGTTGGGCGTGCCTTGTGTACTTCTCGCGACTGGCAGTTCGCATCAGTGATTAGCAACTAACTGGGGATTACGGAATACTTTTTTTTAAATTATTATTTTGAGTATCTTTGGGGGGACTTGTGTTATGGTGTTGATAATTGCTCGATGGTTGTTGGGTTATTGGCAATAAGTATTTCTTACGCTATTGGGTAGACATTTCTTAGTTTTTCTTGTTTTTTGGGGGGGGCTTTCTCTTTTTTTCTCTCTCTTTTCTCGGAGAATTTCCCGTTTGTCTTCAAGGAGATTTTCTTTTGGAATTTCTGTTAGTGTATGAAGTGGAGATCGGGTTGTGTTGTTGGGACTGGGAGTTTTATCAATCCCAACAATATGGGGGGGGGGGGGGTGCCAGTGATAAGGATAAAGTAACTCTCTTTCACAAGTTTATGTCGGTGGCCTTCGAGGTTCAGCCATTTCCTGGGTTGGTTGGCTGGGTTCTTTCTGTACCTCAAAATTTTCATTAAGGATGTGTCAAATTACCTGGTTGCAAAGAAAATTAAGGATGGGGTAGAGGCTTTGAATGAAGCTAAATGACTCCTCAGTTTAGATAAAGGGGACATCAGACAACTTTGCTGGAGTTATCAATTTCGAAATTGTAAGACATGGGACGATCGCAAGAAGTTTCTGAGGTCTGCATATGGGATGGCTGAAGCCGGAGATGCAGTCTGAGGCCTTAGGTTGCTCTTTAAGATTCGCAAGGGTGAGAATTTTTTGGTTAGATTTAGTGCCAGATGCTTTGATACTGCGAGAGATTTTTCAAAGAAATTAAGAGTGTCTAGTTGGGTAAAGGGTAACAATATTTCTGTGGATGGCCTAGAGAAATTGCTTCAGTTTTATGGATGCTCAATGATGTTCCTGATGCCATAGTAGATAGTCTTGATGATAGGATAGAAAAGGGGTCTGATGAAGCCTTGCTTTTCTCGCAGATTCGCATACACCTGTCGAAATGTCCTGCTGTGGATAGCACTTTCATACATGGGATGTCTAAGGCTTCCGGAGCTATTCCAGTGCACCTGGCACAGGGTGATTCTAGTTTCCCTTCTACAGGGTTGCGTACCAAGACAGAGGATAGTAGGGGTTCTATGGGTTCAATGTCACAGGTCCGTTGCTTTAACTGTAATAGGCAGGGTCACACCAAAAAGTTTTGCAAGGTGAGATATTGTGGTGTCTCCAAGACTTCAGAGCATGATTGGCAGTTTTGTCCACTTCTTAAACAGGATGAATCTAGGAGCGTGCCTCAGGGTTCTGGCATTTCTAATAGGAGAACTCCTTGAGGGGTTTTTGCGAGGGTTTCTAGGGACTGGAAGAATTTATGGAGGGCCGAACAACAAAAGGGAAAAAGGTGATGGGTGTTTCTTGTGATATAGGACTTTTGGCTGAGCCCTTAGAGCTGAAGCTAGTTGTGAAAGGGTCTGTGCATGATGTCGATGTCTCGGTATTTATTGATACTGGTACATCTGTTAATCTGATGAATTATGATTTATATTGATCAATGTTTTCCAATCGCTGTTTGAGTCCTACTAAAGAGAGAGTGTGTGATGTTCAAGCAAATAGGTTGGGTGTTTTGTGTTGCACAGACATTTGTTTGTCCTTGGGAAGTAAAGTTTTTATAGAGCCCTTTTTGGTTTTATGGGGGCTGCTTTGGGGAATATATTGTTATTGGGTCATCCAGCGTGCAGGCAAAACAGAATCTCAGTTCATACGGGGTTAGGCAGTATAACTGTTGGGGTACTTGGGGTTTTTGTCCCGTACAAGGAAATTGATGAGATTAAAGGGGCTCATGATAAGGGATCGGGTGTTGACAATGATTTAGGATTAATACTGAATATGTTTCTGAGGGGAAGAAGTGTTATAAAGGTATTTTATCCGAAGATGTGGTTTTTGGCCCAGGTATGGTTCCTCTGGTGAAAGTCTGCGTGAAAGATGTGAAAATGGCTGGGCAAGTGTGTGTGTGAGTTAGGGTAGCGAGAAGCTCAAGGGTGTAGTGAGTATAGTTTCTATAGGCAACGTGTCCAATACAGGGGCTACTTGGGTAGAATTTCTAAACTGTAATGATTCAGTTTGGAGATATCAGAAAGATACTTATGTGGTAGATGTTGAAGATTGGGTTGATGGCAATAATTCGGTTGCTATTGTCGGGGACAACAACGAATTTCCAGAGGCAGTTACAGAATTACAGGTTAGGAGACAGATTCTTAGTGATCATTTAGCTAATGCTTATTATAAAGAGTACATAGAGGGGGTGGAAAATGTTTTGGCTAAGTTTGCAGACACTGTAGCTCTTAAAGGGAATAAGTTGGGGTTAACTGATGTGTTAGAACACAAGGTTCATTTGGAGGATAAAACTCAACCTATTTTTGTCCCTTCATATAGGATTCCTTTTAAGATTAGGGAACAGTTAGAGCAAGAGGTCAATAAGTGGGAAGAGGAAGGTATAATTAGGCCCAGTTCCTCACCTTTTAATTTTCCATTGTTAGCAGGGCCTAAGAAGGATGGCTCAGTATGTGTGTGTGTGTGGATTTTCGTAAGTTGAATGATAAGTTGACCTCAGACCGCTATCCCGTGGCGTGTTTTCCGGATTCGTTTATAGAAATTGGGGGGTAAAAATATTTATTGCTCAATTGATCTGGTGCAGGGGTTTTTGCAAGTTCATCTTAGTGAGGAGAGTGGCAAGTATACTGATTTTTCTTTGCCCAAGGGACATTATGAGTTTACGTGGGTACCGTTTGGTTTGTCTGCAAGCCCTATGACTTTTACGAGATTAGTAAATATAGTTAGGAAAGTCCATTTACATCTATATGGAAAATATCTTGATTGCCACTGATTCTGTAGAGGAACATTTAGTGGTACTTAGGAAGGTTCTTAGGAGGCTTAGGTTAGTAGGTTTGAAAATTAAATTAGTCAGGTATGATTTCTTGAAGAAGCAGATAGTGTATTTAGGTCATGTTATTTCTAAGGAAGGTGTCAGGGTAAATGGGGACAAGGTTAGGGTGATTGTGGGTTTTCCTGGTCCTAAAAATAAGAAGCAGATTCGTTCTTTCTTGGGAATGGCAGGATTTTTCTGTAGGTTTGTGAAAGGTTTTTCTACCTTTTGTCTCCTTTGACAGACGTGTTGGGGGATGATGTGCAGTTTGTGTGGGATGAGAGGCAACAATTGGCCTTTCAGAAAATTAAAGAGGCTTTAATGTGTCCCCAAGTGCTGAAGTTTCCAGATTTTTAGCAACCTTTTACATTGATGACAAATGCCTGTCACGATGGCATTGGAGCTTACCTTATGCAGAAATTTGAGGGTAAATTGCATCCTATCGCGTTCTACTGTTGGAAGTTCGAGATGTGAGGGAGTAATGAGATGTCGATGTGCACAACAGACAAGGAAGCATTCACGATAGTGTCTAGTTTGTTTCATTTTAAGATGTTATTGCTGGGCAACAAAGCTGAGGTTCTTACAGATCATAGGCCATTGTTAGATCTTTTTAATAAGCCGGATCTTTCTCCTAAGAGATCTAGGTGTTTTTTGACAAATAGGGATTTTGACTCCAAGCTTGGGTATATAGAAAGTTGCTGATGCCGTTAGTAGGAGTTTTTACGATTCTGATGGTTTCGTGTTTATGTATCTGGGGATTACATAGACTGGAATATTAGTTTAGTGGAGGCTAAATAGGATAAGGATGAAATTTTGGTAGACGCAAAGGTGTTTCTTAGAGGGGGATTTAGTTAGAAAGGGTTATAGGTTGCCTTTTGCGAGTCTAGAGTTAGAGGGTAATTTGTTAGTTGGGAAAATTGAATATAAGCTGAGGAGGAGTGAGGATAAAAGAGATGCAACACAGACAGTTGTCCTAAAGAGTCTAGTACATACAGTTTTGGATATTGTTCATTGTAGGTTTGGTAGTTCATATATGGGTATTGAGAAGATGTATTACACATACCGGGGAAGGTGTTTTGTAGGAACATGTTCGCATCAGTGGAGGATTTTGTGAGGGGAAGTTAAGTTTGCAGTGCATGCAAGCCAGCAAGGGTTACTTTGTGTATACTGGGTTCGTGTCCTATCCCCAGTTATCCCCAGTAGACATTTCCAATGTGTCCACATGGACATACTTTCCAATTTCTGTGAGTCTAGTTATGGGCACAGACATTTAATTTGGTTATTGTGGATGAATTAACTAGGTTTGTAGAGATTTTCCCTTTGAAACATAAGATGGCGGAAGAGGTTGCGATTGCATTGGTCATATTTGTCGTTATGGGGTTCATGAGATACTCATTAATGATAATGGGAGAGAGTTTGTGAATGATATGTTAGAGTGTTTTGTGGAGGTTGTGGGAATTCGGAAAATAACTATTATTCCGTATAGACCAGAAGCCAATGGGTTATGTGAGCGGGCCAATAGGAAGGTAATTGAGGCTCTCAGAATCACCGTATAGGGTAATGATGTGAATTGGGATCGGTATATCGCACAGGTTAGAGATAGCATTGTGATGTCTCCCGCTGAGGCGGTCTTTGGTTATCCAGCGCAAGGCGTGCTTGATTTGTATCTATTTCATCTCGTTGTGATGATACAGTTAGATCGCTGGTCTCTACTGCAAAGGAGAGATATGTGCGGCTTGCTATGAATCTTGAGTTGAAGACGCAGGAAATGGTTGACAGGAGCAATTAAAAGCCAGATAATGTTAAAGTTGCTGTTGGTGACAAGGTTTTTGTGAAAATAAATGTCAGGAATCAATTGAATTGTAAATCAGGGCCTAAGTTTGAGGGTCCATTTAAGGTTGTGGAAAAAAAGAAAGGGAATAGGTTTGCTGTTCGAGATGAAAAAAACGGGATTGTCCAGGTTGACACATATATCTAAGGGTTAATTTCTTTTTGTTTCTCTTCCTCTTTTATGTATTTTATTCTGTTTATGTTTATTTGCGGGTTTCCCATGAATGTAATTTGGGGGGTTTGAACATGGGAGGATGCTTGTCCATAGAGTTCTATGGATTTTGGTTGTCTGATTTTAGTCTGTTTTGTTGTTTTTTTTTCCTGCGCAAGTGCACGAGTTTGGCGTAATTCGTTGTTGGAATTTTGGCAATGCTGAGGTCATCTTGTTAAATGAGGTGCCAGGATACCGTAGAATTTTGTGGGTTCTGTGATTAGGGTGGTAGTGTTTTTTTTTTCGGGATCTATTTATTTATAGGTATCTTTCTTTGTTTTTTGGATGCTGAAGCTCGGTTTGCTCGTAGCCTTATGGATGGCTGTCTATGCCGAAGCAAAAAGTGTTGTGGTTAATTTCTTTCATAAAGGGCATTATGGTCTTATATATGGTTTTGGTGACTTTTGGTTTTGTGGCTTTATGAGATTACTTTTCTCATATGTATGTTTGGCTTCTGTTCTTTTTTTGAGGTGTTAGAGTCATTGTAAAGGTTTTCTGATGATATAACATATTTGTTTTTTAGTAAAGGTGATTTTTTTTATTACAGGGACATTGGCTAGTGTGTCAGTTGCAAGCTTAATGTAGGATGAACAAGTGGGGGCAGAATTAGCTATAGAGGATAAATCTTTGACGGCATCATGAGACAGTGATAATAAATTGCATGAGGGTTTTGAGAAACTGAGGACTTCTTTAAATGGGTTACTGGTTACTGTTGATGGTGTTCCGGGAGACTTAGATGTTTTGATTGTTTTTTCCTCTTGTCAAATTACCTTCCTTAATGTTGAGGTTCACGCAGTTATAGCTGCTTCTAAGGGGCGTATTTTTGGGATATTTTACCACTGGTGGCTCTGGAATCTACTTTGAAAAATGCAGCATATTTTTTAAGGTTCACAAATAATTTTCACTGGGGAGAATTTGTATTGTTATTATGGGATTTTGAAAGTACACTTGTCTGATAAAGGGTTACTTGTGAAGATTCCTGTTAGTGATATAAAATCGTTTCACTGTTTTATTACCCAGCCTTTTACTAGTAGCTTTGATGGTTCGATGGTGACATGGATGGAGCAGAGACTATGTATATTTTCAGTGATCAGCATCAGTCCACTGCTATTAATAAGTTAGGTTGTACCTTAGTTCACGACAGATATGTTTGTGACAGTAGGAATTTTGCTTTTAGGAATGTCGACTTGTTAGGATGTGAACTGTCACTTGTTCATAATCAGACACCTTCAGACTGTGACTTTTCAACATTCCCACTGGAGTATCAAGTGGCCTCCACGGAGACTCTCACGGCAATTTTTTGTGCAAGCTGCAAATCTCCGCCCGATGTCATAATACTTAGGATACCTTCTGGCTGAAAGGATCCCGCCTCTTTGATACGGCTTGTTGGATCATCATGCTGAATTTCCAAGTGCTCAACAGGCTGGTGCACAACTCGAGCACTCATATCTTCATGTGTCACCTTCATGGGTAGCATGGCGTTATCTCTGTGCTTTCTCCTAGGGGGGACCATAACCACTATTCCTCCTGAAGATGGCTTCTTCTTTGTTCCAGAGCACTACATTGTTGTTGATTGCAGTATTAGTCGTCATGATGTGTGTAGTGTTGGGGATCAAATGCACAAAAAAACATTTGTGCACATAAACGCTTAGCCAAAGAGAAGCCAGCCCCATGTGTCGCTCTTCAGCTGGTGCATGAGTCGGGGGAATAGACCTCATTGCTTCTCTCATGCCAAGGGCAGCATGATTGGTGGCTGAGCTATTGAAAAACATTAGGGATGATTATGTTATATATTTCTTTTTGTAAGCTAAGCATTTTTCTTGGAGATATTCTGGGCAAAGGCAAATGGAAACAGTTCCCACATATTCAGCGAGTCAGTGCTGACTAAGGCCTGGCGCCAGTCTGGCCTCCCAGGGAGACAAAGGGCATTGTGCCCTGAGTGATGCTCTTGCCATGACGGAATGTTCCAATAGCCGGAAGTTGTCAAGTTCCAGCAGAGCATTCGTTCGTGAGTTTGCTTTCATGGGTGTGACATAGAAAGAGTGAATGATCCAGTTTGAGTACAGGTTAGACATATCAGGATGAAATTCCCTTGTGCTTAGATCTGCTTTCCTGGAATAGGTTTAAGTAACTTTAACGTGAAATGATTCTTTGCGCTGATTACCATACGTTGGATATCTTTTTCCCCATTTATTTTTATCTCCTATGTCTCTTTGATTTTTATTGATTTTTTATTTTACCATGTATAACTATGTGTACTTCTTTTGGGGTAACATGGGAAATATCGCACATTTATTATTTGCTGTGCCTATTTACAAAAATTTGTTTTTCCCTTTCTTTCCTCAGATGTATTGAATAGAGGTCAATATAAATGGAGTGGAATGTGACTTATCATGACTACAGTCGTGTTTGACTTATTTTGACTCTTTTGTTGTAGAGACTCAACTGGTGGATGATGATAGCACTATGTCATATTATTACTTGGTTATTTTGGGGTAACAATTCTCGGATGCTGGTATTCCCATTTCATTCCTATTTTGATTGCAATATGTTTGTCATGTTGGATTACTAAATAAATTATATTTTTTAAAACATTTTTTGCTGTTCTTCCTTAGTGCAGTTAGTGACTTGGATTAGAGAGAGAGAGAGAGAGAGAGAGAGAGAGAGAGAGAGAGAGAGAGAGAGAGAGAGAGAGAGAGAGAGAGAGAGAGAAGAGTTGATTGAAAGGGAGAGTGGAGTTGAATGAGCGAGCTATGAGAGACAGAAAATGCATAGCCCAG
>JANJGK010005346.1:40000-47836 GCA_039081455.1 Macrobrachium rosenbergii
GTGTGTAACATAAAAAAAATAGCAACTATATTCTTTTAAAATACTGGATTTAGGAGGTCCCTAGATTACAGAATCCACAAATGACACGTCAGTCTCATTTACATTATACAGTACCATTCAAATATGCCCTGCTTTATTTTACTGATAAGCTGAGATAAGTATATATCTTAAAAGTACTGATCCTACAAGCTGTCCTAATTTTTGCAGACATGAATAATTTTAACATTAGTCTGTTTATCTACCTCTCTAACTATCCATTTATATATCTATATATCATGAAGGTTAACAGGAACCTACGTAACACATTTTTTCTATTCATTCCGACATCTAATGAGCATGCTTGAATCTCATTATAGAATTTATCTTTAGGTATGTATATAATATCAAATTTGTAGTGAAAGTAGACAACACATGTTAGTTTGATATACAATGTCCAATGAACGTTCCTAAATGGATGCTAAACTCCTGTTTTTTTTTTTTATTGAACTCTAATAACTTATAAGAGAAAAAGCTATTATAATTTGATTCATGTCTTTGTAAGGTAATTACATGTAAATATATTCCTTTCACGTTTGACGTGGGTTCATTTACATCGACAGTAGCACAGGTCACTGCGAAATTAATCTTAATCAGGCGGGAGATTCGCATTTAAATCTCTCAGATTCTCTTTGAACAGTGCAGTGCAACACGCAACGGTGCGACTTTTATCATAATGAATACAAATACAACAATGATTAGTTATATTACAGTGTTTCATAAAATGTGAAAAGACAATGTAAACTCTCCTTATGACATCTCATGAATAGTTCAGGTTCGATATATAATGTAATCTGTACTTCAAGAAATCGATTTTATGCATTTTCTCGCAAATCGTTCTCCCGCACCTGTAGGCTTCTTGAAGAGGATACCTGAAAAATTTGCTCCGTTGCCTTTTCATCATATTCCCGTCATTAATTTGTTTACTTATCAATCCCTTGTAATCTATTGAGTCTGGTCACAGTCAAAATAATTTTTAGAGGTGAAATGTCAAATAGGATTTTTTATTAAGTATTTTTGTTCGCTTTTTTATCTGTTTGTGTAGTTTTTGTCTGTTTATTAGTATAATTACATTTAAATTTGTGGAACTTTTATTTACTGAATAATAACAACAGGTGATTATACCCCTATTGGATGATATGATTTAATATTTGATAAGATTTCCAAATTCATCTCTGTAATATTGAATCCATATTGAAGTTTCATGTAATTTTTCTTTTTCTCCAATTTATTTGCTAAAGAGATTTAGCCTGATTCATTCTCAGCTGAATGAAACAAGGCAAACGTATATGTTTACTTAAAAATATCCTTGCAGGAACAAGAACTGTTGTGTCTAGAGTTCCATAAGGTAGTGTTCTTGGTTCTCAGTTATTTTTAGTGTATACAAGTGATATGGTTGTTGGCCTGGGAAATGAGTTTGTTCGATTTGCCGATGATGCAACACATGTGGTAGTAAAGTCTCCAATTATGAGCAATGAAGAGCTGCCCATAGTTTCAGTTGTGACATGGAGCCAATTCGTGAATGGTGTAGTCGGTGGGTTAATTTGCTTTCAGTTTTATAACACCTGATCTCTTCTCTCTGCATTTCCTGTTACCTTCTGTTACTTCATTCAAATGAACACCAGATTCATTGGAAGCCTGAATTTCAAGTCAATCACCTCTTGACAAAATCGTTATGTAATCATTTACCCAATAAAATTCTTTCTTAAAAATAAGTTTACTTGGATATTTTACATAGCGTCACTCTAACACTTATATACATCACACTGATGACTTGTTCTTCAGAGCGTGTTAGAGAAATGTATCCCGTAAACTGATCTTAGTTAAATGGTTAGAATTTTTCTAGTGCAAGGAAGTAAAGCAGGAACCTCATATCGATACCTGACGACCTATCAGCCCTCTACTGAAGAAGTGTCTCTGATTCTGAGACGGCACCTTGAAGGGGAAGGTGCCATTGCCTTCAATGCTCTCCCTCATGAGGATCAATGAAATCTTGACCTTGTCCGCCAAGCCATTATAAAAGCTTTTGAAATAACTCCCAACCATTGGAGGAAAAGGTGGGGAAACATGCCAAAGAATCAGGCCAAACCCGGCCTGAGTGGATCTTCAAAAAGACCCAGGCACTAAAACGATGGCCAGAATCTCTCAAAACTAGTAGTGTGGAGGACATTCTCGAACTCTTCCAGCTCGAGGACTTCTTATTTTATGCCCTGCCAGCTCTCGCTACCCATCTATGCAACAAGGCGCCTAAGACAGTGGTCGAGTGCTGTCGCTGGGCTGACACCTAGGACACCAATCATCCTCATCTTAGTTCCCATGGAAGAAAATTATATCCCTCTTCGCCTGCCTCATCCAAACTCTCAGCACCCTCTCAAACATGGGCAAGCCTCCAAAGAAACCGGTGTGTGTGGATATTGCAAGAGAATATGGCACCCACTGAACAATTCCATTTCAAGACTGAGGCTCAGGCAGAAAATCCATCTAAGTCCTCAAATGGGACAACACCTCTACGAGCCCCATCTGGCTCTTGGACGAAAAGTAATGGGCCTGCTCCCTCCAATGGGCCAGTGCCAAGCAAAGATTATAGCAAGACTTATTGGCCTGATTGCAAAGTTTATGGGCACTCTGCCCAATGGGCAAAATGCCCTAATAAATCAAGTACACCTGTCATTACTTTGGCAGATACAAGTTCTAAGTCTCTGGACCCTCCAGCCAAAAGTCCCATATATGTGGTACCTCCTCGAGGTAGCTTCCCCACATACCAGGTCAAGGTATTTGATGATTCTGGTACAAAAATTTCCCTCATAAGGACGGACAAGGTTCCCTATGGAACTAACATTAAATGTAAACTCGTCACAACTGAGGGTATCAGTCAATTTAAAATGATACTTCCTAATTTTCAGTTGAGAGTTACGAGACCTCATAAATCCAAAATTCTGCAACCTTGCCGTAGCAAGCTACATTCCTAGAGGTTATGACCTCCTCCTGGGACAAGACTTCCAGTCTCCATCAAAATTACAACAATCTGGGTTTCCAAGCCCCTCAAGTTATTCATTAGGCATGAGTAATTCTTAAGAGCCTCCATTCATTCCAATGACAGTGCCACCTGAGCACTCTGTGCAGTGGCCACCTCCTTCCACGCAGATTTCAAAGCCCAGTCCTGTGCCAGGCCCTGCGCCACTGCCAGTGCTAAGGCACCCAATTGATCTCCCTCCTGTAGATCACAAAAATGACTCTCAATCTTTGCCAGTGCCACTTGATTGCACTGAGCAGTGCCAAGCTCCATTCATCCTAAACAACGAGCAATCTACAAACCCTATACCAGTGCTTGGCCTTGCCTTAGTGCCAGTGCCAGAGCACACCACAGATCTCCATTCGATAGATCCCACTTTGGATCCCCTCCCTTCACCCAGCTTGGCTCTGCTACCAGTGCCGGTAAGAGAGATGAATTCTTCTGACCATAGTGGAAGCTCACTCGAAGGTGCGGCCTTGCAACCCGTTCCTGAGCTGGTCATTGCAACCTGCAAGCCTCTCACGTCCTCCAGAACATCTTCCTCCCTTTCTCAGTCCACAGACACGAGTGTGAGTAAGGATTCTGCCACACCTCAACTGGCCAATGAACTCAAGCAACTGCTACGACTTAGGGCAGAGCCTGTAAAGAATACCCCTGCTGTGGCCCATCAAAGAAGCTGACCTGGGTGGCACTAAAGTTGTCCTCCTCAGACTTTGTTCAACTGGTTCCCTTACCAAGGAAAACCATCAACCTAAAACATGTCCACAGACGAAAATCATGGGCGTGGATGGCTCCTGATCGCCAAAAGATAGCCATTGAGCTCCTTTGGCACTAGTGACAACCTGGCACAGTGTCACCTCCTATCCTACGAGGACCTTGGCACCTCTATCTAGAAGAGGGTGTCAGGTTTCCTCACCTATTTAGTTTCCTTATAACTCTGTAATTCATTCTTTTCCTTTAGCATTTTTTCCTTTCTTTATTCTGTTCTATTAGTCATATTACTTTATGCCTCACAAAGGCTTATATTTTACCTTGTTTCCCACTTTGCTAATGCAGAGTACAGTTGACAGATATCCCAATTTGGTAAGTCCTTTGACTTCCCTTTGAGGCCTTTTGGACTAAAGAATGAACCTAGCCATAACCATAGGCTAAGGAATATAATTATGGCAAACTTAATCATCATCTGTTTACAATAATTAATAATTACTTTGTATCTGTCATCTATTCTTTTGTTATTCTCTTGAGATGAATCTCGAGTCCCAGACTCGCAAACTGCGTAAATCACACACATTGTTATACCTCACGTACATAGATGAGTGCCACAAGGCACCTGTAAGGTCAGTGTCGTGTTGCCAGTATGCCTTATCAGTAACTCCCAAAGTGAGATAATCTCTTTTATTATTGTTCTTTCCTAGTTATTTATAACCTCTGGCTTCCATAGCCAGTACTGCATATTGATACATCACATGTACTTGTACAGTAATACATGCCCCTGGCACAAGTGTTTATTGTGTCCTGGATGCCACTGAGCCGTCACCTTCAAATATCGTGTCAACATCTAACAAATCCCATGAATACTTTCGTTGTATTGCCTCCTCAAGGTATATTAACCGCATGATTTTGTGACTAAAAGTTTTACTAATAACTGCATGGAGTATTCTGAGTATAACAATATTAACCTCACGGTGGTAGGTTCAATTTTATTGCCAATTAAGTAATAATCTAGCTATTTCATATTCATTAAATGCTGCTTATTTTCATTTCTTAGAAAGTAAAATTATTATTGTTGCCAGCAGTGTACATTAATTCTGCAATGTAGAGTAAAAGTCATAAGTGATTTCTTTTGTTTATAATTGACTCTGATATTTAGCAGAAATATTATATTTTAGACAAATGTACCCCAAAGGTTGTGATGAGAGAAATTATTCCCTGTTGAGATAACGTAACTTTAGCCATTTTAACCCAACTAAGGTTGTAAATGTCATCAATGTGGGGAGGTAATAAGAATATTCCCTCCTACACCACCTTTCATGCAATAATTCAAAGTAAAAAGGACCAAGTAATTGAATAAGGTCAATTTAGTACGATTCACTGTAGGCAAAATCGCCCCTAAAACCTTTCTCACCACTGCCTTTTGAGAGGAAAACCCATTTAACCCCTTTCTTGTCCAAAGTGCTGTTGGAAATCCCTTAATTCCAGGTGCGGACCCGACCAGAGCTAATCGTCGCCCCAGGCAGGTCAGCTGGAGGGCTGACCACGTGTGTTCCGCCATTTTGAAATTGGAGCCATACGGCTTGCATTTCCATGTGGGTAGATTGATCACGACATCATCTAGGAGGAGAAAGACATAACTTCGAAAGCTATATAGGGCCTTGGAGAGAGAAGCTTGCTCTCAGAATTGATGGAGGCAGCACAGGCACTAGAGCTCCGTCCCTTGCTCTATCAAATGGCCCATTTTCGACACATGGTGGGCAGTATCCAAAGTAATTTTTGTTGTGAATTAATTGACTTCCCCTCCCTCTCGCTGGCCCTCATAAGAAGAGAAATTCAGCTCCTAAATAAAGGTAAAGTACCAGGATTTAAGGTTTTTTATCAGACACGTTCCTTATTCTCTTCCAACTAAGTTCCTTTCTTTTCATAGTGTGATATAATTACAGTGGGACTAGTATTGCTTTATATTTTGTGCTGCTAAATTTGCAAAGCATTTACTTCATTATCAACAACTTTTGAAGTGAGCAACCTGATATATTCCCTCCAGGAAATTCCCAGTCGTTTGCTCTCACCTCATTGCCCTAGAATTATGCTACCATTCTTCTGATGTGCTTTCTTTTGTATATATAATGAATTAAGTTAAACCCCAGAATTTATATAATCACTCACCTCGTGAAGTAGACTTTCAGCCATGTTTTGTTGTTTGTAATTTTAGCTGTCCTGAAGGAGAGAGTCCAGATTTTGTGGTAATTAAGGTAAGTTGCCTATCATACCAGTATACCTCATTTATCTAGCAAGACCCCAGCTTTAAAATTACAACAATATGTATGTATGTATATGTGTATATGTATTATATTATATATATATATATATATATATATATATATATATATATATATATATATATATATATATATATATATATATGTATATATATGTACATATATATATATATATATATATATATATATATACTATATATATATATATATATATTATATATATATATATATATATATATATATATATATATATATATATATATATATATATATATATATATATATATATATATATATATATATATGTATATATATATATATATATATATATATATATATATATATATATATATATATATATATATATATATATATATATCTTCTTCTTTTAACGTGCTTTTTTCCCATTTTCGTATGGGGTAAGCACGATGCCTTCTTTGAAGGACTTTTGATTTGGCTTTGGGGTAGACCGTAGTCTCAATCGGCTGCCCTGCCTGACGTCGCTTAGACCCCGGTAGCGTATGTTACATGTTTCATACCAGTATATATATATATATATATATATATATATATATATATATATATATATATATATATATATATATATATATATAATATATATATATATATATATATATATACACACATATACCTATACCACTTTAAAGGAGTATAAATGATATAAGGCATATATCGTTTTTCAATGATTTCCATGTACAAGTTTGAGAGGAGTGGGGATAAAGGGATGCCATTGCCAGACCAAATATTTGTTGGTAATCAACATAAGCATTCAGTCAAAACTGGCCAAGCATTCAATGCTATATTCATGCATTTAAGTGAAAGCTCTCATAGGATAATTTGGACTGAATGTTCAACGATTGCCAGATCGGCAAATTTCTCTGCTATTATCCAGCTTACTTCCAGCTGAAATTTTAATCTTAACTCTGGCATGCATTATTTGGACCCCTGTATTAGAAAAATGTTCAAGAATGACCTAAAAGATAAAATCACTGACTTAATTACAAGTTACTTACTTGATATATATTTTCTATGTATCCGTAAGTTAATATATTTTTTTTTTATTTGTAAAAATGTTCATCTTGCAAAAAATATTATTATTTACAAAAATTTTTTAAATTTTGTTTTATCCAGGTACTTATTTTCCTTTATCATCCCCATCTGTCATTTATATGAGTTTTCTTTGTAAACTGACTTTTATATTTCTTCAGTCTGCTAAGTAAACGAAAAGTCTCACAGCAGTCCAGTGTTTCCGTTTCCTTGGTGGATTTTATCTTTATTTATATATTCATCTCGTTCCATATTTTCGTGATTCAGTTATACACACACACTCACATACACACACACTCACACACACACACACACACACACACACACACACACACACACACACACACACACACACACACACACATATATATATATATATATATATATATATATATATATATATATATATTATATATATATATATATATATATATATATATATATATATATATATATATATATATATATATATATATATATATATATGTATATATATATATATATATATATATATATATATATATATATATATATATATATATATATATATATATATATATATGTGTGTGTGTGTGTGTGTGTGTGTGTGTGTGTAATTCTAATGGCCACAATGCCCTCTTAACTTCGCTAATTCTTCGCGCTTTTTTGGATATGCTTGTAACTACGAACCCGATAGATCCAAAGGGAAGAAATTGAAGAGCCTGTGTCGAGTTAAGAGGGCATTGT
>JANJGK010005348.1:7500-15000 GCA_039081455.1 Macrobrachium rosenbergii
TTAATTTTTATTTATTCATTTATTTCTTTTTTTTTATTTATTTATTTTTATTTATTTATTTATTTATTTATTTTATTTATTAATTTTGATTTATTTTTATTTATTTATTTATTAATTTTTAGATATTTATTTTATTTCATTTACACATTTATTGATTTTTATTATTTTGTTAATTTATTTCTCTTTATTTATTTTCATTTTATTTATTTATTTATTTATACTTATGTATTCATTTTGAATAAATTTTATTTATTTATTTATTTTTATTAATTTATTTTTTTTTCTGATTTTATTAATTTATTTTCATTTATTTATTCATTTTTATCTTTTTATTTTTTTTATTTATTTCATTTTATTTATATATTTAATTTTATTTATTTATTTTATTTGTTTATTTCTATTTACTTTCATTTATTTATTTTTATTCATTGTTATTTATATATTTATTAATTTTGATTATTTATTTCGTTATTTTTGTTTATTTATTTTTTATTTATTTGTTTTTATTTATTAATTTTTTTATTTATTTATTTATTTTTAATTATTTTCATTAATTTTTATTTATTTATTTATTTTACTTTAATTTTATTTATTTATTTTTATCTAATTATTCATTTTTTTTATTTATTTACTTTTATTTATTTATTTATTTATTTTTATTTATTTATTTTCATTTATTTTTGTTTTTTTATTTTTCATTTTTTTATTTATTTATTGTTATTTATTCATTTATTTATATTTATTTGTTTATATATTATTATTATTATTATTATTATTATTATTATTATTATTATTATTATTATTATTATTATTTATTTTTGTTATTTTATTTCTTTTTATTTATCTTTACGTATTCATTTGTTTTTTTTTATTTTTATTTATTTTCATCTATTTATTTTTAGTCATCTATTTTTATTAATTTTTATTAATTTTTATTTATATATTTTCAGTTATTTATTTATTTATTTCTATTTTTTTCTATTTTATTTAATTTTTTTATTTTCATTATTTGTATTAATTTATTTATTTTTACTTATTTATTAATTTTGATTTATTTCTTATTTTTTATTTTGACTTATTTTTAATTAATTATTCATTTTTATTTATGTATTTTTTATTTATTTTTTATTTTTTATTTTTATTTATTTATTCATTTTTATTTATTTTTTTAAAATTTATTTTTTTTTATTTTTTTATTTATTTAGTATTATTTATTTTTTATTTTTTTATTGGTTTTTATTTATTTATTTTTATCTGTTTTTATTTATTTTATTTATTTATTTATTTATATTTGTTTTTTTTATTTATTCTCATTAATTTAATAATTTAGTTTATTTTTATTTATTTTTACTTATTTTTATATATTTGTATTTATTTATTCAGTTTTATTTATTTTTTTATTTATTTATTATTTTTTCTATTTATTTATGTATTTTTATTTGTTTTATATATTTCTTTATTTTTTTTTATTTTTTATTCATTTTTATTTATATTTTCATTTATTTTTATTTATTTATTTATTTATTCAACTACTTTTTATTTATTTTCATTTATTTATTTATTTATTTTTATTTATTTATTATTATTTATTTATTTTTATGTATTTATTTTTATAAATTTATTTTTAATTTTATTTACATTTATATTTATTTAATTATTTTTTATATATTATTATTATTAATATTTATTTATATATTTTTTTATTTTAATTTAATTATTTTTATTTATTTACTTTAATTATTCATCTTAATTTATTTATATTTATTTAATTTTTTTATTTATTAACTCATATTTAATTTTATTTATTTTTAGTTATTTAATTATTTTATATATTTTCATTTATTTATTATATTTATTTATTTTTATTTATATAATTTTATTTTTTTATTTATTTATTATTATTAATTTTTTTTATTTATTTATTTGTTTTTATTTGTTTTTAATTTCATTAATTTTTATTTATTTATTTATTTATTTTTATGTATTTTTAATTATTTTTCTTTACATATTTATTTTTATTTATTTATTTTCATTTATTATTTTCATTTAATTTTATTTTATTTGTATTATTTTTATCTATTTATTTATTTACTTCTTCTTTTTATTTGTTTTTTATTTATTTATATTCAGTTATTTATTTTCATTTATTTTTGTTTATTTATTTATTTTTATTTATTTACTTATTTTTATTAATTCTTATTTATTTATTAAATTTTTTATTTCTATTTTCATATTTGTATTAATTTATTTTAATTTATTTATTTATTTATTTATTAATTTTTATTTACTTATTTTTATTTTCTATATATAGTTATTTATTATTATATATTATTTATTTATTTATTTTTATTTATTTATTAATTTTTATTTATTTTTGTTTATTTATTTTTTATTTCTTCTTTTTATATAACTATTTATAATTTTTAATTATTATTATTTATTTTTATTTATTTATTTTTATTTTTATTTATTTTTATTTATTTATTTTTTTTTTATTTATTTATATTTATTTATTTATTTTTATTTATTTATTTTTATATATTCATTTTCATTCATTTTTATTTATTTATTTATTTTTATTTATTTATATATAAATTTATTTATTTTTATTTATTTTTATTTATATATTTTTATTTATATACATTATTTTTATATATTTTTATTTATTTATTTTTGTTTTTCTAATTTTAGATATTTTTATTTATTTATTTTTAATTATTTATTTTTCTTTATTTATTTATTTTTATTTATATATTTTCATTTATATTTATTTATTTATTTTCATTTATTTTTATGTATTTAATTTTATTTATTTATTTATTTTTAATTATCTTTTTATTTGTTTATTTATTTCTATTTATTTGTTTACATATTTTTTATTTATTTATTTCATTTATTTAAATTTTTTTTATTTATTTTTATTTATTTATTTATTCATTTTTATTTATTTATTTATTTTTCTTTATTTTTCTTTATTTTTATTTTTATTTTTTTTTACTTTTATATATTAATTTTTCTTTATTTTCATTTATTTATTTTTATTTATTTATTTATTTATTTTTATCTAATTTATTTATTGCATTTATTTATTTTTATTTATTTTTATTTATTTATTTTCATTTATTCCTTTAATTCTTGTTATTTAATTTTTTAAATTTCTTTTTAATTATATTTTTATTTTTTATTTATTTATTCATTTTTATTTTTTTATTTATTCATATTTATTTATTTATTTTTATTTATTTGTTTATTTGTTATTATTTATTTATTTTTATTTATTTATTTTCATTTATTTTTATTTATTTATTTATTTTTATTTATTTCTATTTATTTTTATTAATATTTATTCTTTTGTTTATTTTTTTATTCATTTATTTCTATTTATTTGTTTTTATTTATTTATTTTTTATTTATTTTTTTTATTTTTATTTATTTATTTAATTGTATTTATTTTTATTTATTTATTTATTTTATATATTTATATTTATTCATTATTATATACATTCTTTTATTGATTTTTTTTAAGTTATTTTTTATATATTTACTAATTTTTATTTATTTATTTACTTTTATTAGTTTTCATTTATTTATTTTTATGTATTTTTATTTTTTTTATATATTTATTTTTATTTATTTCTTTTCATTTGTTATTTATTTATGCTTAATTATTCACTTTATTTATTTATTTTCATATATTCATTTTCATTTATTTTTATTTATTTATTTTTATTTATTTATATATTAATTTTTTATTTAATATTTATTTATTTATATTTATTTATTTATTTATTTATTTTTAATTATTAATTTTTTTTATTTATTTATTAATTAATTTATTTTTATTTATTCATTTTCATTTTTTTATTTATTTATTTTTATTTTTTTATTTATTATTTTTATATATATTTCTTTTTATTTATTTAATTTTATTTAATTTTATTTATTTATTTTCATTTATTTTTATTTATTTACTTATTTTTATTTATATATTTATTTTTATATATTTTTATTTTTTTTGTTTTTATATATTTAATTTTACTTATTTTTATTTGTTTATTTTTAATTATTTATTTTTCTTTATATATTTTTAGCTATTTATTTTTATCTATTTTATTTATGTATTGTCATTTATGTTTATGTATATATTTTTATTTATTTTTTTATTTGTTTATTTTTTTTATTTATTTACTTATTTTTATTCATTTATTTTCATTTTTTATTTGTTTTTATTTATTTATTTATTTTTTTTATTATTTTTCTTTATATTTTAGTTTTTATTTTTTTATATTTATATATTATTTTTATTTATTTATTAATTTTTATCTATTAATTTATTTATTTTATTTATTTATTTTCATTTATTTTTATTTATTTATTTTCATTTATTTATTTATTTATTTTTATTTATTTTCATTTATTTATTTTTATTTATTTTCATTTATGCATTTTTATTTATTTTTATTTATTTATTTATTTCTATTTATTTATTATTAATAATTTTTTTTTATTTACTTTTTTATTAATCTCCTCATTTTTATTTATTTATTTATTTTCATTTAATTATTATTTTTTTTATTTATTTTCATTCATTTTATTTATCTATTATTTTTATTTATTTCTATTTATTTTTATTACTTTATTTATTTTTATTCATTTTTATTTATTTATTTTTAAGTATTAATTTTATTTATTTATTTTTATTTATTTATTTTTATTTGTTCATTTATTTATTTATATTTATTTATTTTTATTTTTTATTTTTCTATATTTATTTTTATGTATTTATTTTTATTTATCTATTTTTTTATTTATTTTTATTTATATTTTATTATTATTTATATTAATTTAATTATTTTCATTTTTTTTATTTGTTTTTATTGATTTATTTATTTTTTCCTTTCTTTATTTACTTAGTTAATTTTATAAATTTTTACTTATTTATTTTTATTTATTGATTTTCATATATATATTTTCATATATTTACTTTCATTAATTTTTATTTATTTTAATTTTTTTATATATATGTATCTATTTATTTTTTTATTTATTTACTTTTTATCTATTTGCATTTATTTTTTTATTTTCATTTATTTATTTTCATCTTTTTATTTTCATTATTTTTACATTTAATTTTATTAATTTATTTATTTTCATTTATTTTTTTTTATTTTTATTTAATTAATCTTATTTATTTATTTTTATTTATTTATTTTCATTTGTTTTTATTTATTAATCTATTTATTTATTTAATTATTTTTATTTATTTATTACTTATTTATTAAATTTTATTTATTTTATATATTTTTTATTTATTTATTTATTTTTCGTTTTTATTCATTTATTTATTTTATTAATTTTTTTTATTTACTTTTATTTATTTTTATATATATTTATTCATTTCCTTTTATTTTCTTATTTTTATTTATTTATTTTCATTTTCTTTCGTTTACTTTTATATTTTGTATTTTTTTTATGTATTTGTTTATGTATTTCTTCTTTTTATTTTTTTATTTTTATTGGTATATTTTTCTTTATTAATTTTCAGTTATTTATTTTCAACTTTTTTATTCATTCCATTATTTTTATTTATTTTATTTATTTATTTTTATTTATTTACTTTTACTTATTTATTTTTATTTATTCCTTTATTTTTATATATTTGTTTATTTATTTTTATTTATTTATTTTAATTTATTTTTATTTATTTATTTATTTTTATTTATTTTTAAAATTTATTTATTAATTTATTTGTACTTATTTATTTATTGTTATTTATTTCATTTATTTATTTTTATTTATTTTTTTATTTATGTATTTTCATTTTTTTTTATTTATTTATTTATTTATTTAAATTTATTTTATCTACTTATTCAGTGTTATTTATTTTTGTTAATTTATTTATTTTTATTTATTTATTTATTTATTTTTATTGATGTAGTTTCATTTATTTCTTTTTATTTATCTAATTATTTATTCTTATTTATCTATTTATTTATTTTCATTTATCTATTTATTTTCCTTTATTTATTTTCATTTTATTTTTATTTATTTTTATTTATTTATTTATTTATTTTTATTGACTTATTTTTTTATTTTTGTTTATTTATATTCATTTATTTTTATTGATTTATTTTTAATTATTAATTTTTATTTATTTATTTATTTTTTTGTATTTATTTATATTTATTTATTTATTGTTATTTATATTTATTCATTTATTTTTATTTATTTAATTTTATTTATTTATTTCTTTTTATTTATTTATTATTATTTATTTTTATTTATTTATATTTTTCAATTTATTTTTATTTATTTTTATTTATTTTATTTTTATTTATGGATTTCCATTTATTTTTATTATTTTATTTTTATTTATTTATTTTTATTTATTTATTTATTTATTTATTTATTTATTTATTTATTTATTTATTTATTTATTTATTTTCATTTAATTCTTTACTTTTTGATTTTCATTTATTTGTTAATTTTTTATATTTATATTTTTATTTTTATCTATTTGTTTTTATTTATTTTTTTCTTTATTTTTATTTATTTTTTATTTATTTTTTTTCATTTATAATTATTTATTTTTTTTTTATTTAATTTTATTTATTAATTTATTTTTATTTATTATTATTAATTTTTCTATTTATTTTTGTTTATTTGTTTCATTTATTTTTATTTCTTTATTTATTATTATTTATTATTTTAATTTATTTAATCATTTATTTATTTTATTTATATATATTTATCCAATTATTTATTTTTATTTATGTATTTTTATTTATTCTTTTTTTTTCTTTTTATTTATTTTTATTTATTCATTCATATATAATTTTATATATTTATTTATTTATTTAATATTATTTATTTATCTATTTTTATTTCTTTTTTCATCTATTTTAATTTATTTATTTTTATTTTTATTATTTATTTTTATTTATTTATTTAGGTTTTTATTTTTAATTATTTATTTATTTTTATTTATTATTGTTTATTCAATTATTTTTATTTATTTATTTCAATTTGTTTTTTTTATTTATTAATTTTGATTTTTTCATATTTATTTCTTTATTTTTATTTTTACATTTATTTATTTATTTTTATTTATTTATTTTCATTTATTCTTATTTATCTATTTTTTATCTTTTTACTTATTTATTTTTATTTTTTCATTTATTTTTTTATTTATTCTTACTTATTTATTTATTCTTATTTATTTTTTATTAATTTATTAATTTTTATTTATTTATTCTTATTTATTTATTTCTGTTTATTTATTTATTTTTATTTAATTAATTTTATTTATTTATTTTTATATATTTATTTATTTATTGATTTTTATTTTTATTTTTATTTATTTCTATTTATTCATTTATTTTTTATTTTTTTGTTAATTTTTATTTCTTTATTTATTTTTATTCATATATTTATTTCTATTTATTTCTATTTATTTATTTATTTATTTTATTTATTTTTACTTATCTATTTATTTTTCTT
>JANJGK010005348.1:22500-47808 GCA_039081455.1 Macrobrachium rosenbergii
GAGAGAGAGAGAGAGAGAGAGAGAGAGAGAGGGAGGGAGATTCAGGGAGGAAAAGATTCATGGAGAGAGAGAAAAAGAGAGAAAGATTCAGGGAGAGAAAGAAAGAGAAAAAGAGAGAAAGATTCAGAGAGAGAGAGAGAGAAGTTCAAGGAGAGAGAGAGAGAGAGAGAGAGAGAGAGAGAGAGAGAGAGAGAGAGAGAGAGAGAGAGAGAGAGAGAGAGAATAAATGTTATCAAAGACAGAGTTCAGTTCAATTCCAGGCATACTTTTTCAGCCATTTAAAACAATGTGCAATATATATGCGCATGTATATGTACATACAAGGTGTATATGTATACATACAAATATATGTTACAGGGAACAGATCAACACTTTTTTTGGAAGTGTACATAGCGTGATCTAAGCGATCTAATTTCAGGAAGAAGACGTAAAATCCGACCCTTGATCTCAGTTGCACTATTCCTCTCTCTCAGCCCAAATCTCTCTCTCTCTCTCTCTCTCTCTCTCTCTCCTCTCTCTCTCTCTCTCTCTCTCTCTCTCTCTCTCTCTCTCTCTCTCTCTCTCCTCTCATCGTTTACCGAAGCTCATCCACCTGACCTCACTCATTCTTTCAAAGCAACTAAATGGACCATCCAAAGGAAACACAGTATTTCCTACAAAAATAGGTTTATTATTCAAATAGCCCAACAAGAAATGAATAAAACAAAGCAAAGATTAAAATGCATAATAAATGAATTATCGAGTCAGATAAATAAACTCTAAATTGCGAAGCACTTCTGATAGAAGTCTCATTATGGCTAATAGCCTGGAAATACACAAAATCTCACATACTCCCAAATCAACAACTAAACGTCATGTCAAAAAAAACAAAAAAAGTCTGCCACATAAAGAGACTGACATTGCAAATGACTTGCATATGTCCTCTTTATCAAACCACCCAGCTATTTCCAAAAGTCCACAGACATCTGTCGAAAGAATTAAATATGATAGAACACTCCCAAAACTATATGAAATACAAAACACAATAATGGAAAGTGTAAAATGCATAGCCAAGATATGGCAAACGTAACATAACAAAATAATAATATAAAAGAGGTATGAATATTCATATTAAATTTCCCACACCAGTTCATAAGTTCATAATGATTAGAAAATCATGGTAAAAATCACAAGTTCAATTTTCTCCCCATAAAAAACAGAGATTTGAAACTCTACCTTATCTGCCGATTTTCAAAGCCTGGAACCAATTCAAAGTTATGACTGTATAGCTGCAGTTCTATCACGTTAATGAACGATGAAACTCACTTTTAGGGCAGATTTTGGCATAATCTAGATCAAAGTAACGCACGTACTCATGAATATACATAGTGCTTCGGAGATCACCTGATCTCCAATATTGCTGAGCTTCTCGCGCAAAGAGCTGAAGGAATCAAACTATGCACTGTTTCAGCAATCTCGCATCGAATCTCCTGACCCAGTTCGCTCTCACTCCGAACCTTCCACGATAACATTTTAAAGCATTGAAGCTATGAAATGCATATATGTGTCCTTTAAATAGAGCTCGGCCACCCCATAAGAGCGTCTCGCTCTCTTAATGGCGAACTAAAAATAAAAAAAAACATATGTATAAACCATAACAAAATAGAGCTATGCTCAATTAGCAATGTCTACTGCACTGCAGCTTTAAGGACTGCTTTCATGACGCACTTCCAAAGTCACTGGGGTTGTGTTCTTAGAGCCTTTACATGTAATCTTACAAACACGAATAAGCTTTACTACGCCCACAACAAGAATTATCAGTAAAATAGCTATTAAGACGATTAAAATTGTCGGCATAATATATTCCTGATACTTGAACATCACGGGATCGTCGATGTCTTCCAACGGTGGAACAGTCATTGGCACCTTGGTTGTAGGTACCGCCACTACCAAGTGCTCGTTATGCGTATGACGCATAATTATCTTCTCGGAACTGTTGAATACAGCACGGCTGATAACCAAGAAGTTCGTTGACATCACACGGCATGCAGCATCAAACAGCTTGGATCCTTGAAGAACGAATGATGTCGACTTGTTGCCCCTGGCACATCATTGTAACTGCACACTCCTTGCAAAACATGGCAGTTAAGGGTGCTGGTGGACACAATGTGGTAATCTCGCAGGAACTGTCTAAAGTCACATTCTGTCGGTGTCTGTCCATGAACTAATGATAAGTCACAACCACCCACAGATACAACTCGCAACTGGAACTGGAAAATACTACTGTCACACACATACTTCTCTCTAACTAAAGTACAACTTGTCTTATAATCAACTCCCGAACCCTGATATTGATCTCCCAAAATGAACATAGTCTCTACTCCATCCCATATCACTACTGAGTCTCCAAAAGCACTCGGAAAAGGTCTAATAACAAAGCTAAGGAAAGGTTTCATGGTACTGACAGGAACATATATTAATAATCCCCGATCAGACAGTCTCACTCTCAAAACATTATAATATAAATACAAATCTTTCCCCGAAAATAAAACTTTCGCCCCATGGAGGTAAGCAGAATTCCTTAAAACATTTTTTAATGACCCTAAAGGTAACACATCACCATACACATGACCATCTGCTGCAGCAACAATTGCTTTTATTAGGGTTTGCACTTCTATCCTTACAGAATCAGCTTCTTTCTCAATATTAAGAAGAGAATGTTGTATCGTAAATAATGCTATTGTCACATCAAGATCTTCTCTCAAACCTTCAACTGTAACTGACAATTCATTCAAAGAATGTCTAACTGCTTCAAACCCATTTCTCAATTCTCATTACTTTCTTGCAAATGATTTAACTGTTTCCCCTGAGCTGATAGTTCTTTTTCAACCTCTGCCACTTTGACTAAACTGGCAATTGACATAGCTCCAATCGCAGCAATCACGCCAACACCTACAAGAACCAAAGGTGCTGTCTCTTTTACTTCTCCTATTCTCTAATTCATCCAAAATGAACGCGAGACAACAAAAAAAAAAGAAACAACAAAAAAAAATAAGTATTATATACAGTATATACAAATATCAACCCATTTATCCCTCAAACTATATACAAATGTTCCATTACATCCCAACTTTCTTTAACTTTGAAATATGAGTTAATTTTGTCACAACGGTAATTACATCTTTTACTACAAATCTGTTCCCTCTTTTGATCTCTACAATCTCAAAAGGTGGAACTTCGGACTTAATTTATAATTCAGATCATTCCGAACATTCACTTTAACAAACACTCTATCACCCATCGAAAAAGCTACTCCCCTCGATTTCGCGTTGCTTTTCTCTACCATTGCACGTGAACTAAGTTCGAGTTCCTTACCGATACATGCAAATCTTTCCTTCGCGGTATCTATCAATGAAGTGACCGTGACATCACCCTTAACTTGCTCTGGTAACAAATCAAAAGGTGCTTTCAACTTGTACCCATACAAAGCTTCTGCTGCAGACAACTTAATTGTGTCATTCGCCATAGTGTTGATACTATGTCTTACCTCATCTAACGATCTGTCCCAATGTGTATCGGAACCGCCCACTGTCATGCGCAACGCCTCAATTATTTTCCGATTCACCCTCTCACATAACCCATTCGTTTCTGGTCTATACGGGATTATATATACTTTCTTTATCCCCAACAAATTGGCAAGACCCTCTAAAGTCTTATTAATAAACTCCCTACCATTGTCTGTGATCAGACATTCAGGAACACCATATCTACAAATTATCCCCTTAAAGAACGCTATAGCAACTTCCTCAGCTGATTTGTACTTCAGTGGGAAAATCTCAACAAAACGACTTAACTCGTCAACAACTACTAATAAATGTCCTATAACCATAAGCGGACTCTGAGAAGTTACCCAGAATATCCATATGCACTCTCTGAAATAGCCTATGTGGTACGGGATATGAACCCAAACGACACGACACTGTCGTCGCTGGCTTATTTGCATTGCAAATAGCGCACTTCTTCACAAAGGCTTCTACCGCGGGAAACATGTTTTTCCAAAAGAACTTTGACCTGACGTTTTCATACGTCTTGTCCACACCTAAATGAGGAGAACCAAATTTACAATGTACAATGTCTAGAACTTGTGGTACTAGACTCTCTGGCACGATGATTTGTGTAATTTCACCCATGCTTCGAGTACTTCGCAAGTTATACTTAATATTCCTCACCAATAAATTATTCTCCAACTCTAGACCAGAAAAAGGCAACTTATACCCTTTCTTCGGTGAAACTCCCCTAAGAAATGCCTTAGCATCCCACAACAATTTATCTTCATCTTGCTCTTGTTCCAGCAAGCCTATGTCCCAAGTGACATTTTCACCCGTAATATAACACACAGCGTTACCCTCACTATCACAAACAACAATCCTCTCCCGAGACTGCTGACTCACTATTTCTCCCCGAAGTATGCACTGTAGAAACGTGTATGTCCTCTACATGCGATATCTCAGAACTACTAGTATCAGAGACATTCGACACCAAATGTTTACTCTCTTCTCTCACACAGGATTCGGTTTGTACTCACTCATCCTCGACCGGAAAATATCTGCTCAATGCATCTGCAACCACATTATGCTTACCTTCAATGAATT
The DNA here is from genome assembly GCA_039081455.1 of Macrobrachium rosenbergii. Classification (NCBI taxonomy): domain Eukaryota; kingdom Metazoa; phylum Arthropoda; class Malacostraca; order Decapoda; family Palaemonidae; genus Macrobrachium; species Macrobrachium rosenbergii. Next base: position 27,132 of record JANJGK010005348.1, read on the forward strand.
TGAGGTTTGCATCAAAATCTCTCAATGTCAAAAACCAACGCGCTCTCTTGGGCGACAAATTTGGCTTATTAAAAAGCTCTAACAACGGTTGATGATCTGTAAAAATCTCAACTTTATTTCCCAACAACAACATCTTAAAATGAACAAGGCTAGAGACGACTGCGAAAGCCTCCTTGTCCACAACTGACATCAGCCTTTCGTTACTACCACGTGTTTTGAACTTTCTGCTATAAAAAGCAATTGGCTGTAATTTCCCCTCAAATTTCTGCATCAAACACGCACCTATACCTTCCTGACTCGCGTCAGTCACTAAGGTGAATGGTTGACTAAAATCTGGGAAACTTCAAAACAGGTGGGTTCACCAAAGCGTTCTTAAGCTTCTCAAAAGCTAATTGCTGACTATCACCCCAAACAAACTTAACGTCTTCTTGTAACAAATCTGTCAATGGAGACGCTATTGTAGAAAAATTCCGCACAAAACGGCGAAAGAAACCCGACATACCTAGGAACGAACGAATCTGTTTCCTGGTTTTGGGAACTGGAAAATTCACAATGGCTTTAACTTTCTCATCATTCACTCTGACTCCCTCTTTAGAGATAACATGACCTAAATAGACAATTTTTCTCTTCAGAAACTCACATTTTGACTAATTTGACCTTTAATCCAGCAAACCGTAATCGCTTGAGGACTTCTTTTAACACCCTTTAGATGTTCCTCAATCGTATCTGTGCATATGAGAATGTCATCCATGTACACAAACACCGACTTTCCTAACAAGCCATGAAGTACTGTGTTAACCAGTCTAGTAAATGTTATTGGGGACCCTTGTAATCCGAACGGCATCCTATTAAACTCGTAATGCCCCTTCGGTATCGAAAATGCTGTATATTTACGGCTACTCTCACAAAGCGGAACCTGTAGAAATCCTTGCATAAGATCTATAGATGAATATATATTCTTGCCACCGATCTCAACAAACAAATCAGGCAAACAAGCTACAGGATATCTATCTGGGCATGTTTTTTCATTCAATTTACGAAAATCTATACAAACTCTTGATACTACCGTCTTTCTTCGGAACCGCTAATAAAGAAAAATTACAGGGGGAAGAGCTCTGTCTAATAATTCCCTCCGACTCCCATCTCTGAACTTCCTTTTCTACTTCTTCTCTGATCTTAAAGGGAATTCGATATGCTGGAATATATATGGGATTTGTACCTTTCTGTAGGCGAATTGAATGTTCTAAAACATCTGTAACTCCTAATTTATCTCCCTTCAAAGCAATGATATCTAAATATTCTTTCAACACTTTCTCTACTTTATGTGAATACTCGGGATAATCAGCTTTAGCCAAATGTTTGTGAAGAACTTGACTTCTGAATTGCAGCTCCTCCCTGGGAAACGTGTTACTGTCTCCACAAAAACTCACTATCTTATGTTCTTCCTTAAACTCTTCAAAATCAATTACATAAGTAACCTTGTGATATTTTTTCACTGAGTCTTGATAGCTAACTAATTCTACTGTAGTCATGCCTGCGACTGAAACTTCATTTACTGACACCGTACTCACAACGTCTTTGAATTTCTCGGTTCCCCTCAACAACGCATACTTGAGAAGGTAAATTCTTCTCTTTCATTGACACTTTAATTAATGTAGGAACTCGTGTTTGCAATTCAATACCTTCGAACAAGAATCCTTTGAAAGACTTTTGCGGAATGTCTTCACTCTCTAATGAATGTGTTTACACATGTCGCAGTCTGCGCTTTTGGATTGCTCACAACTTTTTTCCTTGTTTTCTATATGGGACAAAATAGCCTGACTCACCAATTGTAATCCCTTGAATTCCAGTAAGAATATTGATTTTTTTTGTCTCCAACAAGACGGATGTCCTAGCAAAATCATTTTACCTAAGGCTAATCCCTCAATGACCAAAAATGGTTTCTACTATCATCTTTCCACCGATACAAAGCGTAAGAAATGACGAACCTAAGATATTCCAATTTTCTCGCCTGTACATCACACACTATCTCATTAGAAGGGACTAATTTACACTTTGAAAATTTCGAGTGAAAGAAATCAGCGTCTATCAGGTTAACTGAGCTGCCAGAATCAATGAAAATAGAAATTTCAATGCCATTAGAAAAACCCCTTACAATCGGCCTAGGTTCTAGTGACTCTAAGACCTGATTAGTCATTATCCTATGTCCGTGTTCGGACTTGCCTTGTGAAAATTCTGCTGTTTCTTTGTGTATCTAGAACTTGCATCGTGTGGAATTCTTCTGTCATATCTAGAAAAACCCACCCCGTGACTTCCCTGAATAATCTCTATTCTTTGTGGCTGGGCAAAATTTCCACCCATGATCTGAAGATTTGCAAGCTGAGCAATATCTCACTCTGCAATTTGATTTACTATGTCCTAGTTTATCACAATTAAAACAACATATCGTTGTGACTGATCTCTCTGGAATTTTCTTCGATTCTACTCGTGCACATGTCTTCGCTGTTGCATCATTTCCCGAATGCGAGGGACTAGCATTGTTCTGTGGTTTTGAAACCGCAGCAGACATCTTTGCACCTCCCTGTACAAAACTACTGTTCAGTGTCGGGCATTTTGATAGATTTTTATTAAACTGTGCAAACAAAAAGGATTCGTCTATATCCAGATCAATTCTTTTGTCAAAACTATCTACAATTACATCTGGGACCGACGTTAAAAGGCAAGCAAAGTGTAACAATTTTTCAAAATTATCTAAGGAGATATTATTTCCAGTTACCCATGGAGAGCCTGTTATAGATTTCTTTAACTCACCTACTGCATCAAATAAATTCGCACTGTGTGTGACCAGTGAATCGTTGCCCTTCTTTATTTTGAGAAACGCTCGCAAATTCCGAACTGCACACTCACGTTGAACTCCGCCATAAGTAGCTTGTAGAAATTTCTGCAGTTCATTCCAATTTCTACACCTTCTGAACCCGAAACTGCGTGCCCGTTTTCCAATATCTCCTTTATCCAGATCTAAGAACGCTTTAGCCTCTGTTAAAGCTTCAGCGCCATTCGTAATTTTCTTGGAATCCAGGTAATTGTTCACTGATTCAATGAACGTTTCTATATTTTGGGTTGGCTTCCCATCCACTAACCTTTAAAATTAGTAATTCCCGCGCTAACGCTCGTCACTTTATGCACCACAACTGATTGGGATGTGCTTGCTGCATCGTTCTGCATTTCGTAAGTGATTACACGCCCTGAGCGTAGCAGCATGAGAGAAAAAAAAAATAAGAAGGGACCTAAAGGAAACACTAGAGAAAGGCAAAAGTTGCCCCCTCTAAAAGAAGAACAGAAAACTGAGTACCTAACACTCGTGAAACAGAAAACGGAGTTCTGCGCAACTTACGAGAATGGGGTACTCGCCAATTTGAAAGAAAACGGAGCTATGTGCAACTTGTGACATCGCCCACTCAAAAAAAAATGGAAGGTGTTGACTTCCCTTTCAATTTTGCAAACTCAGTTAATTAACTCCCAATCGCCACTATTACACTTATTTGGGTATTTTGTTAACCCCACATTGCCCCACATATCACAATTCCCACTCCCGAATGCTCGAATATAAACACTAAAAAAAAGAAAGAATTCACCGTATTAGCGCGTAATTCCCCGTGTGTATACACGTAACCCGACACTCAATCATTCACTACTGATTTGGTTGCTCGCTTGTCGCTTATAGCAGCGCGAGAGCCCTCGGCATCCCTGTTGGCAATTAGTCTATTAGTAATCTCCCTCTTTCGCTACCCTAATTGAGACCATTTAACTTTTTACCCCGCTGCCACCATTAACATCTGTTACAGGGAACAGATCAACACTTTTTTTGGAAGTGTACATAGCGTGATCTAAGCGATCTAATTTCAGAAGAAGACGTAAAATCCGACCCTTGATCTCAGTTGCACTATTCCTCTCTCTCAGCCCGAATCCCTCTCTCTCTCTCTCTCTCTCTCTCTCTCTCTCTCTCTCTCTCTCTCTCTCTCTCTCTCTCTCTCTCTCTCTCTCTCTCTCATCGTTTACCGAAGCTCATCCGCCTGACCTCACTCATTCTCTCAAAGCAACTAAATGGACCATCCAAAGGAAACACAGTATTTCCTACAAAAATAGGTTTATTATTCAAATAACCCAACAAGAAATTAATAAAACAAAGCAAAGATTAAAATGCATAATAAATGTATTATCGAGTCAGATAACTAAACTCTAAATTGCGAAGCACTTCTGACTAAAGAAGTCTCATTATGGCTAATAGCCTGGAAATACACAAAATCTCACATACTCCCAAATCAACAACTAAACGTCATGTCATAAAAACAAAAAAAGTCTACCACATAAAGAGACTGACATTGCAAATGACTTGCATATGTCCTCTTTATCAAACCACCCAGCTATTTCCACAAGTCCACAGACATCTGTCGAAAGAATTAAATATGATAGAAAACTCCCAAAAATATATGAAATACAAAACACAATAATGGAAAGTGTAAAATGCATAGCCAAGATATGGCAAACGTAACATAACAAAATAATAATATAAAAGAGGTATGAATATTCATATTAAATTTCCCTGCACCAGTTCATAAGTTCATAATGATTAGAAAATCATGGTAAAAATCACAAGTTCAATTTTCTCCCATAAAAAACAGAGATTTGAGACTCTACCTTATCTGCCGATTTTCAAAGCCTGGAATCACTTCAAAGTTATGACTGTATAGCTGCAGTTCTATCACGTTAATGAACGATGAAACTCACTTTTAGGGCAGATTTTGGCATAATCTAGATCAAAGTAACGCACGTACTCACGAATATACATAGCGCTTCAGAGATCACCTAATCTCCAATATTGCTGAGCTTCTCGCGCAAAGAGCTGAAGGAATCAAACTATGCACTGTTTCAGCAATTTCGCATCGAATCTCTCGACCCAGTTCGCTCTCACTCCGAACCTTCCACGATAACATCTTAAAGCATTGAAGCTAAGAAATGCATATATGTGTCCTTTAAATATATATATATAAACAATGAAGTCAGTTAATACTTTGCCTCCGATCAGGTAGGTCGCCTCTTCCTGGACATATCATCTAACCACGAAGTCTCAAGAGACACTGAGGAAAGGCTACTCTGGATAATATGGATTATGGAAGGCGGGAAAAAGAAGCTCATCACGTGACTCGGGTCTATCTCTCTCTCTCTCTCTCTCTTCTCTCTCTCTCTCTCTCTCTCTCTCTCTCTCTCTCTCGACCTCTGTCAGACACCAGAATTCATTCATGAAAAAGAACCTCGTCGAGGCCATGGATCGCAAGAATTGCTTCATGATAGCCCACTGAATGAGTCAACCTCGCCGAGGCACTAGAAGTCAAGAATTACCACATGGTGGCCTCCGAATGAGTACGACCTCGCCGAGGCCGTAGAAGTCAAGGTTTCTGTCGTGATGGCCTGTCGAATAAGAGCTACCTCGCCGAGGCCGTAGAAGCCAAGGTTTGGCTCGCCATGGTCCTCCCATAAAAATATTACCTCGCCGAGGCCATAAAACGCTAGGAGTATCCCGTCATGATCCTCCCGGAAAAGAATTACCTCGGCGACACCCTCTCGCACAAGCAAAACTTCGAGGAAGTCATCCAAAGCGAGGATTACCTCGTCGAGGCCCTCCCTTCACCAACATTTATGAAATAAATCTCTCTCTCTCTTATTCTGCTTTAATAATAATAATAATAATAATAATAATAATAATAATAATAATAATAATAATAATAATAATAATAATAATAATAATAATAAATATTGGCGTTAAAACCTGCGTTCGTATCATTGGAAAGATTCAAATAATTTTCTAAAACTACTAAAGAGAGAGAGAGAGAGAGGGAGAGAGAGAGAGAGAGAGAGAGAGAGAGAGAGAGAGAGAGAGAGAGAGTGGTATTGGTGGTGAACAAAGAGGGAGGGAAAGGAAGATCTTGATGAAGTCGGATGCAGAATAAAAGAGAAGTGAAGCAAACATAGGCCTATTTTCTCTCTCTCCCCTCACCCTCTCTCTCTTTCTCCCTCCTTCCCATTTTTCTCTCTTTCTCTTTCCCTTTCGCTCTCTCTATTCCCGCCCAACACCCTCCTCTCTCTCTCTCTCCCTCTCTCTCTCATACTCTTTCTTCCCTCATCTCTCTGTCTCTCTCTAAACTGTATATATGTCTCTCTTTCTCTCACTATCTCTGCCTCTCTCTCTCTCTCTCTCTCTCGTCTCTCTCTCTCTCTCTCTCTCTCTCTCTCTCTCTCTCTCTCTCTCTCTCTCTCTTTCTTTTCCAACATATCACATCATTACCTCAGAGAGAGAGAGAGAGGAGAAATTCCTTACAAAACGATTTCAACAGGAACGAGAAACAAAGCTGAAAGCAAAGAAGAGTAACTGGGTCAAAAAAGGGCGTATAACCCGATAGACTGTGACAGAAAGAAAGCGGCCTTATTGTCATATACTATAAGGGCGATAACAGCACGAAGCGGTTTGAGCATATTCGTTTTTATCACGCTGCCCGCAATGATAACCAGACGCAGTTCAGGACAGCTCACAGCTTTTAATACTTAATTACATATTTTATCGTTGTTTCTTTTAAGCTATGGACGTTGTAAATGTACTTTAGAAGAAAGAGCATTCAATAAGGATTGCAATGGTATATGCAAATCTATATTTAACTCAACTCTCATCAATTCATCAGCGCATAATAAAGATGGGAAGCGCCGCCCGCACCTCTAATGCCAGATATAGATAGGTCTAGTCTTCACGCCGTTATCAATTATAACCATTATATAAATTGCGTTAATTATGGATATTTTTTCTCTCTATTCTTTCGTAATTCATGAAAATGAAAAATTACACCAAAATCATCACCCACAGCGAAAATGACAAGGCACGTCACAGACGACATGGACATTCAGGTATACCAACATAATAAGATTCAACACCCGGATTTTGGACAAGAATTTTACAGTTCTGAGCAAAAGATAATGGAATAAAAAGTTATATATTTAATTTCCAGGTTTCTACGCCTACTACAGACTGCTTTAAATAGTAACTGTTATTTTAATTCATCAACTTTAAAAGCTGTACAGATTGGCATTTCCGACAACTCTGCTGTTGATGTTCTTTGGCGTAAAGGTCTCGCCATCTTTTGTTCTGAACAAATGCAGGCAGAAAACAAATACATGCAGTCTAACATCATTTTTGAGAGGAGGGCTGGGGAAGGGAATCCTATGAAAATGAACTCATAAGTAGAAGGAATGACTTCTCATTATTATGTGCTCAATATCCTTCAAGATTAACAAACCATATAGTTGGTGATTTAGATATAATCCTAATATTCATCATAAACAGATCAAATACAGATCCTTCTTCTTCCACTCATCTGTTGAAAAATGATGACTAATTCATCATAGTTTTAGATACCAGAACATTTGAAAAAGTATCAGGCAGTGCATAAGGAAGGAAGGAAGGAAGGAGGGAGGAGAAGGAAGGAAGGAAGGAAGGAAGGAAGGAAGGAAGGAAGGAAGGAAGGGGGAAGAAAGGAAGGAAGGAAGGAAGGAGGGAAGGAAGGAAGGAAGGAGGGAAGGAAGGACTATTGTGGTAACAAAAGCATGTATGATCACAGGGCGGTTGAAATTTGTATATGATGGCAGGAACACATGTTGGAATAATATGTCTTATTTTAGTCAAATTACACACAAAAGAAAATATTCAGCTTGAAAATAGCTATAACTCAACACTAATATCATTCTGAAAGAATTCATTGATATTATTGCTGGCAAGCTTTCTTTGTATTCTCCATAATTACTGAAAGTTACCGCTCATTAATTTGACAATATTTAGAGGATTAAGGCATAACTGCTTTGATAATGGGAGCCTAATGGTATAACTCAACAATATTCTACAACTGCAATGTCCTATATACTCGTCATTGGGGGCCAATAAGCTGCGTTTTGTGCATTTCAAAAGCAAGATGAATCTGGCTTACAAACAAATCCTTAGGCCATAGCTTTGCCTTTGACGAAACTTGGTTTGATTGCAACATGGGCTTATGGCAAGGATATTGAAATATATTGCAACTTCTCAAGAATTTGTGATCAGAATGTTAACATATTGCATTTTATCCAGTTTGAAGGAAAAGTTTGTTTGCCAAGGAAGAAAATCCAAAGGCTGTAGATTTGGCCAAGTGTGCCTTGCTTGAAATATTCTTCTTCTTGCAGGGAAAGAGCAATACATTGCAACTTCCTGTGAATATTGGATATTAGCAGCACATTAATTTCTGCTTTATCAAATTTGAAGGAGAATCGTTCTGGCCCCTTAAAAATTTCCAAAATCTACAGCCTTCATATTTTGACGAATTGTGCTGGGCTTACAACACTGCAATAATGCAATAAAGTTGAAATATACTAAAATTTCGACCACATTTTCTGCATAACAGACCAATCGCTTTCCACTTTTTTTTTTAGTTGAGAAGTCCGGCATGCCAGGGGGGTGGTGGTAGGGGAGAGAGGTGAAACATTTTTCCATCTTATTATGATAGTGTGTGACGTCATTTGCATGACGTCATCAGATGCGTTGCCATGATGACGAACGTGACTTCAATTCTCCGTAAGCATTATCTTTCTCTCTCTTTTTTGGAGGACGCTTATGCTCGGAGGGTTAAGACGGAGTCTCTCTCTCTCTCTCCTCTCTCTCTCTCTCCTTCTCTCTCTCTCTCTCTCTCTCTCTCTCTCTCTCTCTCAGACACTTCCTACCCAATAAATTCCCAGTGTAAGGAAACCGTTCCCAGTTCACCAGGAGCCATGGAATTAAAAGCTTTATCAGCTAACGTCTCAATTAAAAGCACCAAATAAAACTTCTGCTACGAAATTAATGTTTAAAAGATTTTATGTAGAAGAAAGTTACGGTCAACAAAAAGTTGTGTCGAATCAGGCCCTCCCCAGGCCCTCTTCCCCAGCCTGGCAGGAAACCTGCCTCCTCCTAGGAAGCAGCCTCTGAGGAGGATCATCCCCACTCAAGGGTGCCTTCAAGGGAAGGCTTCCCTAGGGCGCCTTGGCGCCTCTCACCCTTGTGGTTCAGGCCCTCCCCAAGCCCGCTTCCCCAGCATGGCAGGAAACCTGCCTACCTCCAGGGAAGCAGCCTCTGAGGAGGATCTTCCCCACTCAAGGGTGCCTTCAAGGGAAGGCTTCCCTAGGTCGCCTTTGGGCTACTCACCCTTGTGGATCAGGCCCTCCCAAGCCCGCTTCCCCAGCTTGGCAGGAAACCTACCTACCTCAAGGGAAGCAGCCTCCGAGGAGGATCTTACCAACTCAAGGGTGCCTTCAAGGGAAGACTTCCCTAGGTCGCCTTTGGGCTACTCACCCTTGTGGATCAGGCCCATCCCCAAGCCCGCTTCCCCAGCCTGGCAGGAAACCTACCTACCTCCAGGGAAGCAGCCTCCGAGGGAGGATCTTACCAATTCAAGGGTTGCCTTCAAGGGAAATCTTCCCTAGGTCGCCTTTGGACTACTCACCCTTGTGGTTCAGGCCCTCCCCAAGCCGCTTCCCTAGCCTGGCAGGAAACCTGCCTACCTCCAGGGAAGCAGCCTCTTAGGAGGATCTTTCCCACTCACGGGTGCCTTCAGGGGAAGGCTTCCTAGGGCGCCTTTGGGCTACTCACCCTTGTGGTTCAGACCCTCCCCAAGCCCGCTTCCCCAGCCCGGCAGGAAACCTGCCTACATCCAGGGAAGCAGCCTCTTAGGAGGATCTTCCCCACTCACGGGTGCCTTCAAGAGAAGGCTTCCCTAGGGCGCCTTTGGGTCACTCACCCTTGTGGTTCAGGGCCTCACCAGGCCCGCTTCCCCAGCCTGGCAGGAATCCTGCCTACCTCCAAGGAAGCAGCCTCTGAGGAGGATCTTTCCCACTCAAGGGAGCCTTCAAGGGAAGTCTTCCCTAGGGCGCCTTTGGGTCACTCACCCTTGTGGTTCAGACCGTCCCCAGGCCCGGTTCCCCAGCCTGGCAGGAAACCTGCCTACCTCCAGGGAAGCAGCCTCTGGGGAGGATCTTTCCCACTCACGGGTGCCTTCAAGGGAAATCTTCCCTAGGGCGCCTTTGGGCCACTCACCCTTGTGATGCAGGCCCTCCCCAGGCCCGCTTTCCCAGCATGGCAGGAAACCTGGCTATCTCCAGGGAAGCAGCCTCTTAGAAGGATCTTCGCAATCACGGGTGCCTTCAAGGGAAGGCTTCCCTATGGCGCCTTTGGGCCACTCACCCTTGTGGTTTAGGGCCTCACCAGGATCGCTTCCCCAGCCTGGCAGGAAACCTGCTTACCTCCAGGGAAGCAGCCTCTGGGGAGGATCTTTCCCACTCACGGGTGCCTTCAAGGGAAATCTTCCCTAGGGCACCTTTGGGCCACTCACCCTTGTGGTGCAGGCCCTCCCCAGGCCCGCTTTCCCAGCATGGCAGGAAACCTGGCTACCTCCAGGGAAGCAGCCTCTTAGAAGGATCTTCCCAATCACGGGTGCCTTCAAGGGAAGGCTTCCCTATGGCGCCTTTGGGCCACTCACCCTTGTGGTTCAGGGCCTCACCAGGACCGCTTCCCCAGCCTGGCAGGAAACCTGCTTACCTCCAAGGAAGCAGCCTCTGAGGAGGATCTTTCCCACTCAAGGGTGCCTTCAAGGGAAGTCTTCCCTAGGGGGCCTTTGGGTCACTCACCCTTGTGGTGCAGGCCCTCCCCAGGCCCGCTTTCCCAGCATGGCAGGAAACCTGGCTATCTCCAGGGAAGCAGCCTCTTAGAAGGATCTTCCCAATCACGGGTGCCTTCAAGGGAAGGCTTCCCTATGGCGCCTTTGGGCCACTCACCCTTGTGGTTCAGGGCCTCACCAGGACCGCTTCCCCAGCCTGGCAGGAAACCTGCTTACCTCCAAGGAAGCAGCCTCTGAGGAGGATCTTTCCCTTTCAAGGGTGCCTTCAAGGGAAGTCTTCCCTAGGGGGCCTTTGGGTCACTCACCCTTGTGGTTCAGGCCCTCCCCAGGACCGCTTCCCCAGCCTGGCAGGAAACCTGCCTACCTCCATGGAAGCAGCCTCTGGGGAGGATCTTTCCCACTCACGGGTGCCTTCAAGGAAAGTTTTCCCTATGGCGCCTTTGGACCACTCACCCTTGTGGTTCAGGGCCCCCCCAGGGTCGCTTCCCCAGCCTGGCAGGAAACCTGCCTACCTCCAGGGAAGCAGCCTCTGAGGAGGATTTTTCCCACTCACGGGTGCCTTCAAGGGAAATCTTCCCTGGGGCGCCTTTGGGCCACTCACCCTTGTGGTTCAGGCCCTCCCCAGGCCCGCTTTCCCCAGCATGGCAGGAAACCTGCCTACCTCCAGGGAAGCAGCCTCTTAGGAGGATCTTCCCCATTCATGGGTGCCTTCAAGGGAAGGCTTCCTTATGGCGCTTTTGGGCCACTCACCCTTGTGGTTCAGGGCCTCACCAGTCCCGCTTCCCCAGCCTGGCAGGAAACCTGCCTACCTCCAAGGAAGCTGCCTCTGAGGAGGATCTTTCCCACTCAAGGGTGCCTTCAAGGGAAGTCTTCCCTAGGGCGCCTTTGGGTCACTCACCCTTGTGGTTCAGGCCCTCCCCAGGCCCGCTTCCCCAGCCTGGCAGGAAACCTGCCTACCTCCAGGGAAGCAGCCTCTGGGGAGGATCTTTCCCACTCACGGGTGCCTTCAGGGGAAGTTTTCCCTAGAGCGCCTTTGGACCACTCACCCTTGTGGTTCAGGCCCCCCCCCCCCCCCGGCCCGCTTCCCCAGCCTGGCAGGAAACCTGCCTACCTCCAGGCAAGAAGCCTCCGAGGAGGATCTTCCCCAGTCAAGGGTGCCTTCATGGGAAGGCTTCCCTATGGCGCCTTTGGGCCACTCACCCTTGTGGTTCAGGGCCTCACCAGGCCCGCTTCCCCAGCCTGGAACGAAACCTGCCTACCTCCAGGGAAGCAGCCTCTGATGAAGATCTTCCCCATTCAAGGCTGCCTTCAAGGGAAGGCATCCTTAGAGTGCCTTTGGGCCACTTACCCTTGTGGTTCAGTCCCTCCCCGGGACCGCTTTCCCAGCCTGGCAGGAAACCTGCCTACCTCCAGGCAAGAAGCCTCCGAGGAGGATCTTCCCCAGTCAAGGGTGCCTTCATGGGAAGGCTTCCCTATGGCGCCTTTGGGCCACTCACCCTTGTGGTTCAGGGCCTCACCAGGCCCGCTTCCCCAGCCTGGAACGAAACCTGCCTACCTCGATGGAAGCAGCCTCTGGTGAGGATCTTTCCCACTCACGGGTGCCTTCAAGGGAAGTCTTCCCTATAGCACCTTTGGACCACTCACCCTTGTGGTTCAGGCCCTCCCCAGGCCAGCTTCCCCAGCCTGGCAGGAAACCTGCCTACCTCCAGGGAAGCAGCCTCTGAGGTGGATCTTCTCCAGTCAAGGCTGCCTTCAAGGGAAGGCATCCCTAGAGCGCCTTTGGGCCACTTACCCTTTTGGTTCAGGCCCTCCCCAGGACCGCTTTCCCAGCCTGGCAGGAAACCTCCCTACCTCCAGGCAAGAAGCCTCCGAAGAGGATCTTCCCCACTCAAGGGTGCCTTCAAGGGAAGGCTGCGCTAGGTAGCCTTGGGTCTAGTCACCCTTGTGGTTCAGGCCCTTCCCAGGCCCGCTTCCCCAGCCTGGCAGGAAACCTGCCTACCTCCAGGGAAGCAGCCTCTGAGTAGGATCTTCCCAAGTCAAGGCTGCCTTCAAGAGAAGGCATCCCTAGGGGGCCTTTGGGCTACTCACCCTTGTGGTTCACACCTTCCCCAGGACCGCTTTCCTAGCCTGGCAGGAAACTTGCCTACCTCCAGGAAGCAGCCTCTGGGGAGGATCTTCCCCAGTCAAGTGTGCCTTCAAGGGAAGGCTTCCCTAGGCAGCCTTTGGGCTACTCACTCTCGTGGTTCAGGCCCTTCCCAGGCCCGCTTCCCCAGCCTGGCAGGAAACCTGCCTACCTCCAGGGAAGCAGCATCCGGGAAGGCTTCCCTAAGGCGCCTTTGGGCCTCTCACCCTTGTGGTTCAGGCCCTCCCCAGGCCCGCTTCCCTAGCCTGGCAGGAAACCTGCCTATCTCCAGGGAAACAGTCTCTGAGGAGGATCTTCCCCACTCAATGGTGCCTTCAAGGGAAAGCTTCCCTAGGTCGCTTTTGGGTCACTCACCCTTGTGGTTCATGCCCTCCCCAGGCCCACTTCCCCAGCCTGGCAGGAAACCTGCCTTCCTCCAGGAAAGCAGCCTCTGAGGAGGATCTTCCCTAGTCAAGGCTGCCTTCAAGGGAAGGCTTCCCTGGGGTGCTTTTGGGCCACTCACCCTTGTGGTTCAGGCCCTCCCCAGGCCCGCTTCCCCAGCCTGGCAGGAAACCTGCCTACCTCCAGAAAGTAGCCTCTGAGAAGGGTCTTCCCCAGTCAAGGCTGCCTTCAAGGGAAGGCATCCTTCGGGCGACTTGAGGCCCTTCAGCCTTTTGGTTCAGGGCCTCCTTGTCCCTACTTTTCGACAATGACATCAAATCTCCGAAGGCTTCAGGGCGACTCGAAGGATTTATGAGCGTGCTTCTGGAGACTCTGAAGTAGGAGTTCCACGGAGCTATAGCGCTTGAGGCATGCATGAATAGCTCTTCTTCTCCCTTGCCCTTCCAGGATCTGGAGACCGAAGGATTCAAAAACACTCTCAGGTAACACTCGGCAGATTTTAGACCATTTCAGCGTCGCCTCAACCACTCCTTTGCTTTCCTCTCCTAACACACTGAGTTGCTTGTATAGAGCGCTTCCTGGGAGTGGTCCTCATTATCAGATGTGTGCAATTGTTCACTGTCTTTATTTGGTAACTCTTTCTATTTCTTTCACTCAACTTCTCGGATAAATACAATCCTGTTTCTGAAGGTGATTAAACGGATCTTGGATCTTGTCCCTGAAGACCGAAGTTGGTGCTTCACAGGGCTGCAGCTTTAGGCACATGTGCGAATGGCGCCTCTCCCTCTCCTCCAGTGACTGAAGACGGACGTATTCCAAGATGGCAAAAAGTCCTCTGGAGTCCTATGAGATTTCACCGATCTGTTGATCTAAATGGTAATTCTGGCAATACAAACCTCCTTTCTCTCTCTGCTTTCTTCTCGTGAAAGTCCTCGAAAGTCTCCATTCCAGGGTCCTCCTCCTCTCCTCCTGATTCCTGTCCTGACTACAGACTACTTGGAATGATAAAGTATCTTGAATTCACCAGCTTTAAAAGCCGTATAGATTGGCAGTTCCGACAACTCTGCAGTTACTGTTCGCAGACATAACGATCCTGGTGTGTTTTACCCCGACCCCAAATGCATGCAGGAAACAAAGTCACACCTTTAACAGTTTTTATTTTGGGGGGTGATGGAGTGGGGAGGGGATCCTGCGAAAAAAAACATAATTAGAAGGAATGTGTCATTATTTGCATAATAAAAATCCTTTAAGATCAACAAACTATATTGTTAGTGTTGACGACATATTTCCTGTATTCATCATAAACAGATCAAATGGAGAGTCTTCCTCAACTCATCTGTAGAAACTGATGAATTTTTGCTTCATCATTTTATGGAACCAAAATATCTGAGAACCTTCAGGCAATGTCTAAGGTAGGAAGGACTCTATGTGGTTGCAATGAGAACAGGAATTTGCACAGTGGTTGGAATGGAGCATATGATGACAGCAACAAATATTGGAAGAATAATAATTATCTCCTCTTTGACACAAACTGCACCTAATTTAAAACCTTTTCAACTTCAAGATAACCATAGCACATAGGGGGGTAGTGCCGTCAGTGCACCTCATGTGGTGCACTAAAGGCATTACTTGAGGTTCTCTGCAGTGTTCCTTCCATGGCCTCTAGCTGCTATAACCCTTTCATTCCTTTTACTGTACCTCCTCCTTTCATATTCTCTTCCTCGCATCTTGCTTTCCACCCACTCCTAACAATTGATTCATAGTGCTTCAACTGCAAAAGGTTCCTCCTGTTACACCTTTGAAACCATTCTACTCTCAATTTCCTTTCCAGCGCTGAATGACCTCATAGGTCCCAGTGCTTCGCCTTTGGCCTAAACTATATTCCTTCCTTAGGCTGTAGCTTTGCTTTCTGATGAATCTTGGTCTGATTGCAACATTGCCTTATTGCAAGGGCATTGCAATATGCTGCAAATGAAATATCTGTATATATAGTAGAATGTGCATAGGACACCCCATTTATTCTTTGCAAATACAAAATTAAGCCTACATCCAGTTCCTAGAATATGTTGCACTGTCATGTAGGCATTTGAAGAATGTACAGTACAGCATGCACGTGGACATTTTTTAAGGCCCCCTCCCCCTCCCCCCGGGGAAAAGAGGGAAATGTTTTGTGTGTTTTAGAAGTGTTCTTGTCCTAAGTTCCTGCCCCTGGTATTGACATGATCTCAAACAGTCTTCTTCTGCTTTGGTGACGAAAACCTGTGCCTCCTCGGATGAGTGACAGACAGACAGACGGAGAATCCAACACTGGAGCTGCTAAATTGGCTCCATATAAACATTTTCATGCTACTGAATACCTATGCTTTAGCATCAGTCCGCTAGTTCAGAATTCACCATTTTCCTCCGTAACAATTAAGAACGCTGTTTTTGAGAGAGAGAGAGAGAGAGAGAGAGAGAGAGAGAGAGAGATAGGTGGTTGGTCTCTAAAGATTTTTATAAAGATTGATGGCGGAAGCGTGATGGAAGCTGAGAGATGTCTTTTTATGTTCGTGGATATGAGAAACGTGTCCTCTCACCTCCCCCAGCAGGCACTCTTTGCCTGAGGGAGTGATGCTTGCAAGCACACGGAATACTCTTCCATCCAAATGATTCCGTTGACGTGTTTTGAAAATCTGTATCTCTGAAGGTGGGTGACCGCCCGGTTTCAGCAGAACTTGGCACCATGGCGATGGGCGGCTCCAAATCAAGTGACCAGCCGAGCATGTCAAAGTGGTCTTCTTCTTCGACAGTTGGAGAATAGATTAGTTCTTTAACCTGCAAGTAAATGAATATAGGAACCGGGTTGTATGTGGTCAAGCTACAGTGGAATCTCTCTCTCTCTCTCTCTCTCTCTCTCTCTCTCTCTCTCTCTCTCTCTCTCTCTCTCTCTCTCTCTCTCTCTCTCTCTCTCTCTCCAAACTCAAAAATAATTCCTCCCTAAATGAGGATAGCAATCACACGTGTCCATTAGTCGAGAAACATGGCATGCGCCACTCCCATCGAAATTCGGGTTAGGAACAGGATTCATTAAAAATATGGCGTAAAGAATAATGCTAGGCGCCACCTTTATTACTGTCGAGAATTGTTTTCAATTGAGAGTGTTTTCCCTGACGCAAGTCACAACTCACCTGCTTCTGAAGAGTCAGTTTCTTTATCGATTATATTGTTATGCACCATGAAGTGGGCCAGCTGCTCTTAGAAGCACTTTTCTGGGGGACCGTTATACAGAATTTTAATACTTAGGGACAAGTTGTGCTCCGAGTGGCAGGCCAACCAGTGCTTTTGTTATTGCTGTGTGACTGTGGAGGTCCTTTTCTGTCGTCCTTCAACTTTATCGTTAAGGGCAAGGATATTATCAGTCATCGGGCAATAATATTGCTGCTGCATATAGTTGAGACAACGCAGATTCTATGGAAGTGTGGTTGGTGGCCGGGGGGCCAGCCCCGGGTAGTGTGGGAAAAAAAACAAAAGGGGAAAAATATCTGTCTGGGGTCGGTGGCCTCTGTGGCAGAGGTCCAGCTTTTTTTGGATTAAATTCGCGGTCAGATGATAGTGATATTGATGATAATGAGCTTCTGGTAACCTTGGTGATGGTGTTACTGAATAAAGAAGCAGTATCGTGACAGGGAGGATCAAGAGGAAAGAATGACGTCAATGTTTTACGAAGTGGGCGATGAGGCGATTCGTGTCATCCTCTGTGTGAGAGAGAGAGAGAGAGAGAGAGAGAGAGAGAGAGAGAGAGAGAGAGAGAGAGAGAGAGAGAGAGAGAGAGACGGAAGGAGACAGGAAAAGAGAGAGAGAAAGAGAGAGATTTCATTGTGTCTGTCACAACGAGTGGTTATGTTGTCACGAAAGCATTATTTCGGTCACCCTCTGAAAGCAAACATCTCTACCTACTTTATTATACTCTCATACATTCAGATATTATTATTATTATTATTATTATTATTATTATTATTATTATTATTATTATTATTATTATTATTATTATTATTATTAATGTTTGCTTTCTTTCCGTTGTTTATAAAAAATAATAATAATAACAATCATTCACGAGGCTTTCTCAGGTAATGTCTGGTAATGCAGTCAAACCTCAATGTAATAACTAGGTCTAAAAATAAGCTCTCTCTCTCTCTCTCTCTCTCTCTCTCTCTCTCCTCTCTCTCTCTCTCTCTCTCTCTCTCTCTCTCTCTCTCTATATATATATATATATATATATATATATATATATATATATATATATAGATATATAAATATATATAGAGAGAGAGAGAGAGAGAGAGAGAGAGAGAGAGAGAGAGAGAGAGAGAGAGAGAGAGAGAGAGAGAGAGAGAGAGAGAGGGAATGCCAAAGGGGTTTGGGGGTAGGTGCCAAAGGGGGAGGGGGGCGGGGTGAGAGACCCAGCCCAATATGACAATAATCCAAGAACGTTTATAGTCTTTTTTTCCCCTATTTCTTCCAAAGGGACAAACAGAAAAACCGTTTTTTCCCCTTTATATATTTTTTTGTCAAGGCGGAAAAAAATCCTCAATGTTTAAAGTAGGATTGAAGGATTTCTAGGATCGAAGGTCCTGGATTAAAGGATTTCCAGGATTGAAAGTCTAGGTTTAAGTGGGATTGAAGGATGACCAGGATTGAAGGTCTAGGATTAAAGTAGGATTAAAGGACACCTAGGATTGAAGGTCTAGGATTAAAGTAGGATTGAAGGATGTCCAGGATGAAAGTCTTGGATTAAAGTAGGATTAAATGACATCTAGGATTGAAGGTCTAGATTAAAGTAGGATTGAAAGATACCCAGGATTAAAGGTCTAAGATTGAAGTAGGAATAAAGGACTTCTAGGATTGAAGGTCTAGGATTTAAGTAGGGTTGAAGGATGTCCATTGAAGGTCTATTATTAAAGCAGGATTAAAGGACATCTAGGATTGAAGGTCTAGAATTAAAGTAGGATTGAAGGATATCTAGGATTAAAATTCTAAGATTAAAGTAGGATTAAAGGACTGCAAAGATTAGAGGTCTAGGATTAAAGTGGGATTGAATGATGTCCAGGATTGAAAGTCTAGTATGAAATTAGGATTAAAGGACATCTAGGATTAAAGATCTAAAATAAAAGTAGGATTAAATAACTTCTAGGATTGAATGTCTAGGATTAAAGTAGGATTGAAGGATATCCAGGATTAAAGGTCTAGGATTAAAGTAGGATGAAAGGACCGCTAGGATTGAAGGTCTAGGATTAAAGTAGGATTGAATGATGTCAGGATTAAAGGTATAGGATGAAAATAGGATTAAGCAACTTCTAGGATTAAAGTAGGATTAAGGACTTCTAGGATTGAAGGTCTGGATTAAAGCAGGTTGAAAGGACTTCTGGGATTGAAGGTCTAGGATTAAAGTAGGATTGAAGGATGTCCAGGATTGTAGGTCTTGGATTAAGGTAGGATTAAAGGACTGCTTGAATTGAAGGTCTAGGATTAAAGTAGGATTGAATGATGTCCTGGATTGTATGTCTAGGATTAAAGTAGGGTTAAACTACTTCTAGGATTGAAGGTCTAGGATTAAAGTAGGACTGAATGATGTCCAGCATTGAAGGTCTAGAATTAAAGTAGGATTAAAGCACTTCTAAGATTGAAAGTCTAGGATTAAAGCAGGATGAAAGGACTTCTTGGATTGAAGGTCTAGGATTAAAGTATGATTGAAGGATGTCCAGGATTGTAGGTGTAGGATTAAAGGACTGCTAGGAATAAAGTAGGATTAAAGGATGTCCAGGATTGATGGTCCAGGATTAAAGTAGGATTAAAGGACTTGTATGATTGAAGTTCTAGCATTAAAGAACGTCTAGAATTGAAGGTCTAGGATTAAAGTAGGATTAAATGACTTCTAGGATTGAAGGTCTTGTATTAAAGTAGGACTGAAAGACGATTAGGATTAAAGTAGGTTCAAAGAACTTCTAGGATTGAAGGTACAGGATTAAAGTAGGATTAAAGGACTAGGATTAAAGGACTAGGATTGAAGGTCTAGGATTAAAGTAGGATTAAAGGACATTAGCACTGAAGTTCTAGGATTAAGGGATATCCAGCATTGATGGTCTAGGATTAAAGTAGGATTAAAGAACTAGGATTGAAAGTTACGATTAAAGTAGGATTAACAAACTAGGACTGAAGGACTATGATTAAAGTAGGATTAAAAAACTTCTAGAATTGAATGTCTAGGATTAAAGTAAGATCAAAGGACATCTAAGATTGAAGGTCTAGGATTAAAGTAGGATTAAAGAACTTCTAGAATTGAAGGTCTAGGGTTAAAGTAGAATTAAAGGACTTCTTGACTTGAAGGTCTAGGATTAAAGGACATCTAGGATTGAAGGTCTAGGATTAAAGTAGGATTAATGACATTTAGGATTAAAGATCTAGTTTTAAAGTAGGATTAAAGGACATCTAGGATTGAAGGTCTAGTTTTAAAGTAGGATTAAAGAACATCTAGAATTGAAGGTCTAGGATTAAAGTAGAATTAAAGGACATCTAGGATTGAAGGTCTAGGATTAAAGTAGGATTAAATGACATCTAGGATTGAAGGTCTCGTTTTAAAGTAGGATTAAAGGACATCTAGGAATGAAAGTCTAGTTTTAAAGTAGGATTAAAGGACATCTAGGATTGAAGGTCTAGGATTAAAGTAGGATTAAAGGACATCTAGGATTGAAGGTCTAGGATTAAAGCAGGATTAAAGGACATCTAGGACTGAAGGTCTAGGATTAAAGTAGGATTAAAGTACTTCTAGGATTGAAGGTCTAAGATTTAAGAAGGATTAAATGACTTCTAGGATTAAAGGTCTAGTTTTAAAGTACTGTAGGATTAAAGGACATCTAGAATTGAAAGTCTAGGATTAAAGTAGGATCAAAGAACTTCTAGAATTGAAGGTCTAGGATTAAAGTATGATTAAAGGACATCTAGGATTGAAGGTCTAGGATTAAAGTAGGATTAAAGGACATCTAGGATTGAAGGTCTAGCTTTAAAGTAGGATTAAAGGACTTCTAGGATTAAAGTAGGATTAAAGGACATCTAGGATTAAAGGTCTAGGATTAAAGTAGGATTGAAGGACATCTAGGATTTAAAGTCTAGGATTAAAGTAGGATTAAAGGACATCTAGGATTGAAGGTCTGGGATTAAAGTAGGATTAAAGGACATATAGGTTTGAAGGTGTAGGATTAAAGTGCGATTAAAGTATGATTAAAGAACTTCTAGGATTGAAGGTCTAGGATTAAAGTAGGGTTAAATGACTTCTAGCATTGAAGGTCTAGGGTTAAAGCAGGATTAAAGGACATCTAGGATTGAAGGTCTAGGATTAAAATAGAATTAAAGGGCATCTAGAATTGAAGTTCTAGTTTTAAAGTAGGATTAAAGGAAA
>JANJGK010005349.1:5000-47797 GCA_039081455.1 Macrobrachium rosenbergii
GAACTTTAGCGAACAAAGAATTCACCTCAAAACTAATGAGTTTAAAATTGGAACCTTTACTCCTCAACTTTTCAGATGATTCAACATTATTTTTTTATGAGTGAAAACGAAATTGTCCCTACCAGTGGAGATAAAATTGAAGCTAGCCATTTAGACAAACTGTAACACTGTGGTCAGGTCTTGAAATAAAGACGAAAGCTCAGGGTCTACGGTCTTTCCTTTCACCTTTTCCTGCGAGTGCTTCTTATATATATATATATAATATATATATATATATATATATATATATATATATATATATATATATATATATATATATATAATATATATATATATATATATTGCACGTGTGTTGATAATACCTTGGAATAACAATCCACTTCACCCCGTCGTCTTTTGCATATGACGAATACAAAAAAAGGTTCCCCCAACTGCATGTCAAAGAATTCAAGGAATTTTCCGGCAGTGTGACGTCACGGTCTGATCTTTTCATTTCCCTCTCAATTTGTTTATTTTTTTTTTTAGTTGACGTCAGAGTCCGCACCTTCCCTCAATATCAGTTTTGGTTTTCCACCTTTTTTTATTTTTCCCTTTATTTATTTTCCGTTTTTTATGTTTGATTTTGTTTTATTTAAGTTTTTATTTCATTTTATGCTCTTAATTAAACTACTTAATTTCTCGCTCTCTCTCTCTCTCTCTCTCTCTCTCTCTCTCTCTCTCTCTCTCTCTCCAACAATCTAGACACATACTCGACTCAGTAAGCTTCTTGTAACAGGTTTTAGCAGGTCGCTGATAGAGAGAAATAGACAGAGGAACAAAGAGAAATAGGTGTGCGCGTATGTGTATATATATATACACACACACGTATGTATATATATATATATATATATATATATATATATATATATATATATATATATATATATACACACGTGTATATATATGTATGTATATTTTAACATAAAAATGTAAAGTGCTTCATGAAAACCACAGGAATGACGTCATGAGTTGCCATGCCCTGTTTTCTTTTTTCTTCGTTTGAATCTTCATTGTAACAGAGTGATATGAAGCAGCCATTTAAAGAGTACTTTATAAATATTTCCTCGAATAATTCAGTTCTCTCTTTCAACAAGGCCTGGCCCAGTCTTTTCAACGCCGTCATTACTTCACTTTGTGAACTTCTTCCTCGCCTTCATTTGGTTCGCTCAAGTCTACTGAACTAACTTAGCGCAGCGACATTTCGAAGACTTGGCTGTAAATTTTCCGTAATGGCGCCCTAATTTCTCAAACACGATGATCTGATATTCATTTCGTTGTTTTATTGACTTATCCCATAATTTGACGGAACACCTGAACGAAGTAAAAATGCCTATTTTGTTGAATATGAAAGAAAATAGTTTTCTCTTTTATATTAACATACGAAGATAAAAACAGCGTTCCGGGAACTGTTTAACTTTTGTATAGAGCGAATACGCACACAAACTCGCATGCATACACACGCACGCACACATGTATATAAATATATTTTATATCGTGTCATTTTCATGAAGAATTTTTCGGATGAGGTTGCTAGCCCCTAACCTGCTTAACTTAAAAAAAATCTCTTATTCACAATATTCATCATATCTATTTTTGACTAGCCATCTCACTAAAAATCATATTTTTCGCTTGACAATTAAGAGGGAATTCACAACAGAACGTTTTGCTACTCGATTCAGGAATCCCCAGAAAATGTGGAAGTTTCTCTTTCAAAATGACTTGAAAAGCTTTCCTCTCCTCCCCTCGATTGTCAGGTGGCGTGAAGCCGCCGAGATCATAACACACAAAATCGGAAACATTATGCAAATGATGTTTTTCAGAAAGTGAAAGAAGTGAAGTCATCATGAAACAACTTTTCTTTCATCGCTCGTTGGACAGAATTGCAAATGGGATTTGAACTTCTTAAATCGCTGTATTTATGCAAAGCTGGAATAGAGAAAAGGTTCATGGTCTTAATAGAGTATTTTTTTATGGCATCCATTCTTATATGTATTTCTGCAGGGTGGTCGAGAAATCTGCAGTTCTGTTGTTTGATTCGTTAGATTTGAAAACAGACGCTATTCGGATGTGTGATTCTTGACAGCTCATCTAAATTAGCCTATCTTCCACAAAAGGTGATTTGCGGTTCTGACGTCAGATGATGTAATCAGCTGATAAATTTCACTTTGAATATTATTTTCCTGCTGCCAGTGAACTACCGCAAAATAAGTGTAGACCGACACACACTTCCAGATTTTGGGCTGCAGTCTCATCTAAATCTGAGCCTGGAACTCCTGCGTATATACTCTTAATTAATAAGACGAATTAAGACGGATTATTGATGTTGAAGTGCTAAGCTGTCTTGATACTTGGCTTGGTCGCTTGTCAAATAGCTCTAGATAATGTTTTTTTCTTTTGCTGACTTTCAAATTCATATCTATCTTTTTATTCACTTTCTTCGTGATAAGAGTGAAAGATGTAAGATTGTTCAGTGTGGGCGGCAATGAACGATAAAGTTGAATATCTTGTTGTCTCTCAAATGTCGAAGATTTTCTGGTAGACATCGTGGGTGGGAGTGTGTGTTTGTGCGTGTTTGTGTGTGTGTGCATGTGGGTTGGTCACATTTTGTTCCTCATATCTTAAGGCACATGGTAAAAAAGGCTGAAGAAGAGAGAGAGAGAGAGAGAGAGAGAGAGAGAGAGAGAGAGAGAGAGAGAGAGAGAGAGAGAGGGCGCGGATTAGGAATTAGGTCAGTGGAAATATGACAGTTTTTTTTTTCTGCATTCCAGCAATACATATTTTTTTTCGGAAATTGACATACTCACCCTGTTTCCATTTTCTGTTGATATGATTCGTGCCATTTAGAAAATGTTGTTCCTTTCTTTATGGCTTTTACACGTGCGTGTTTCATTTTCTTCCATTCACAAGTTGGTCATAGGACATTTTTAGTTTCTGTAAAAGAAAACTGTTGTGCCGACTTTGTCCGTCCGCACTTTTTCTGTCCGCCCTCAGATCTTACAAACTACTGAGGCTAGAGGGCTGCAATTTGGTATGTTGATCATCCACCCTCCAATCATCAAACATAACCAAATTGCAGCCCTCTAGCCTCAGTATCAGAATCGGTAGTTTTTATTTTATTTAAGGTTTAATTAGCCATACTCATACTTCTGGCACTGCTATAGGTACCGACAGCACAGGCCACCACCGGACTGTGGCTGAGTTTCATGGGTCGTGGTTAAGAGTTTCATAGGCCGTTGCTGAAAGTTTCATACAGCATTATATGCTGTATAGAAAATTCGATTACGCCGAAGAAACTTCGGGGCATTTTTTGTTAGTTGTGTATTCCGTTGTGGTCCGACCTTCAATCTTGTAGCATTTCCAAACTTTCTAGTCTGAGACGAACAGAGAATTTACGTTTCGTCGTGTCTTTTTTGATTAACTTTGTTTTTTATTCTGTTTCTTGTTTTCTCATAATGACTACGGAAAAACTTGTAAAAAAAAAAACCTTATATCTCTGATGGAAATTAAGGCAATGTAGTTTTCAAGATAATAATGAAATCTTGTTCAATATCATATCAGATTAGAAAAAAATACGTTAACGTTTTCCTCATAATTATGATGTTGTACTTCTAGAAGACGAAACACAGCAGCTGTGTTATTCTTAGACTAGGGACGCTGTGTTGTCAGCCGTTTCATAGCAACCAGACTGCAGATAGCTCAAATGTTTTCTATGAAATTTACAGTGTGATAGGATATCACAAAGTATCTGGGAATCATACATACATACATACATACATACATACATACATACATACATACATACATAGGTCTGATATTGATTTTGACTTTGTTCAGCACAGAATCAGTTCTGGTAGTGTGGCATTGCTCCAGAATATATTTAACTCTATGCTGTGTATGAATGCACACACATTCATACTTAAATGCTTACATACACATACACAATATTTCGATTTTTATAGCTGTTGCGAATTATAGAGTAACTAGTTACAGTATGATTACATGCAAAAAAAAGCACTAATTACACACAGATGAATGTGTACGTGCTGTATATAGCCTTTTATTTAGAAGAATAACTTCCGTCTGCTATTGGTCACATTCTGAATGAAATTTACCACAACAATTTCATGGGCCCGGCCATTCTTCTTCATATAATGAGCAAGGTTTCCTTTTGAATGTTGCTATGTTATGTGGGATGTTGCGCAAGATACAATTCTTTCCTTTCTTTTTTTCATCAAAAGCTGCTCATGCCTCTTGAGTTTGTCCTGTATTTCTTGATGTTTTCTCGTGCTTATTATTTTGTAACCTTTTCTTTATTATATTAATATTTTCTTGTCCTTTTGTGCATCTTGTCCACATGTCTTTTGCTTCTTCTCTTACTCACGCAATGTGAAATTACTCTGAGTACTGAGAACAACATAATTGACTTCTTTTTCCGTATTTATTATTGTTCCTTTATCCACTTATCTATTGCCAGTTTCATTATCTAAATATAAATGAAATTACTAGACGTAATACGACTGTTGAGCATAGCACAATAAGCTCACTTCAATTATACATTCACCTTTTCCCAAACCTGATCCGTAGCATTTATATTGCGGACACCTGGGAAGGTTTACCAGTGCTGAGAGATGCTCTTTCAAATCTAACTCAATAACGTTGGCTGTAATGGTCTCGGCGTGGAAAGCTCCAAGACGCCGAGGATGCTGGCGTTTTGACGCAGTTTGGTAGGGAGTGGGGTTGGGGGCGGGGGAGATTACTTACTAGTATTTGTAAGTTGTAGTGTTTGCTTATTATGGTGAGCCCTTTGCAGTCTCTCTCTCTCTCTCTCTCTCTCTCTCTCTCTCTCTCTCTCTCTCTCTCTCTCTCTCTCTCTCAGCCCTTTGCGCTTCCGGGAGAGGAAATGTCATCTTTTCTTCCGTCTCATGATGAGGGAAGGGACGCGATTAGTCTCAGGGAGAAAGTTAATGAAAGGAAGGAGGATTTATTCGGAGTCTGTATAACGAGGTTGAATGGGGTGTGGTGGGGTTCGGGATTAAAATTCAGGTTGCGAGAGTTTGTTACCTAATCAATGGACCACTTTTGTTTCAATGACGTTCCTTTATTTTTGGTAATAGGTAGGTGATCTCTCTCTCTCTCTCTCTCTCTCTCTCTCTCTCTAATGATCTATGTTTATAATCAACTCTTTCCTTGAGAATAGATAAAGCTGTGTTAATTATAATTTAGAACATTCATTATAACTCTATTTCTACGAAGATTCATAGCTGCATACGAACATGTACATATACAGCATTTATCTATTACACTATGTATATATTACGAAAAGAATTGCCGACTGAAATGTGAGGCTTTCACGCTTCCAGCATCTATCTCTGATGCACGAGAATTTGCAAAGGAATCCAAAGAGCAGAGAGCCCGCCTCTGTTTAGCTTCGTCGGGAAATCCATTAAAAAAATCTAAATGAGGAAAGAAAAAAAAGTTCCCATGAAAAGTTCCCCTATCGCCATTTAACTTGATAAGGTTAACGAAGTTAAAAGTTCTTAACTGATTTACTCACCGCCTTATCTGTATCTCGTTCCCTACCCATCCCCAACCCCACCCTCTCTCTCTCTCTCTCTCTCTCTCTCTCTCTCTCTCTCTCTCTCTCTCTCTCTCTCTCTCTCTCTCTGTCTTCCGGGGCAAGCAAGGGAAGGTATCGTGTGGTTGTGTTTCTTAAAATAGCCTGTATGCTGCGGTTGACCTACGGAGGGAATTCAGTGCCTGGTTGTTCACTGATTTTTTTGATCTTCCTTTCACAGCCTATTCATGCTTAGTCTTTGTAAGTGCAAAAAGTCACTAATAACAATAACTGTGATGATAGTAATCGAGAACACGATGCTAGTTGCAAAAGAATTGAAAAATACATAGCATGTAATCAGTGTATTAAGTCATTGCTACTGTGTTTATTTTATCCTTAAAATTTTTCAGAGTTTATAATTATAAAGTAAAAACAAAAAATTCTTAATATGGAAGTAAAGAAGATTTTATAAAACTACCTTACAGATGACATAACTTTTTCACACAGGGCAATAAAATAATAATGTTAGTGATGTGATGAAATTCACGACGATCAATACAGTAATATTAGTGATAGTAGTTACAATATATTCGTTTCTCTCTTCTCTGATACATTTTTTATTGTGTTCTCAAAGAATTTTATTTATTTTTTGTTGAATAAAAAATAATCTTCAACATTCTTTTTATGGCAGCAAAACTTATTCGAATAAAATTAATTTACCGGTACTAGTAGTGCTTTTCTTTTTTCTGAGCGAGTGAAATAAGAGAAGTGAAGGTCATAAATTTCCTCCGTTTCAAGACGATGAAATTTCTACCCTTATAAATTGCGCGCTCCATTAAGCCCGGTATTTTATTGCCCTCACTTCACGACTTTGGAATTTCGGACTTTCGTTAATTCTGCTTTCTTTTCTTAGCGTCTTCGTTATTATCGATGGTAATATTCTTATATTAATTCCTGTTGTTTTTATTATTTTGATTTTACCTTCATTATTTGCATGTGGGTTGATATTATTATGAGCTGATTTGAGTGGTTTCTAGTAGCTCTTCAACGGATTCTATATAGAACGTGCTGTATTCCTTATTAGTAGGAAGAAGTATTACAGATTTCCCATTTTTACTGTAGCAAATGCGCCGTATTTCATGTTTTAGTGAACTAATTAATACCCATTGACATCATTGCTGTATTCGAAAATCGCTCAATACAAGCATTAATGCGTCCTACATTAGGCATGCGTGATGAGAAAGTCTCCTCCATATCTCAGCGTTGAGAAATGATCAAGGAATGAGAAGAGGGATGAGAATATTTTCATAAAAACACGGGGCTTAGCACTAACACCCCCCCCCCCCCCAATCCCACACCGTTTTTATTCGGGCACTTACACGTCAACTCTCAAGCCCCCTTCCCCCACGCCCCTCCACCTCCTGCTGCCATACATCTTACCTGCCTTTGCTAACAATGTGTTGGCCCTCTCTTTTCCCCTCCCCCCAACCTCCCCTCTAACCCTCTTCTACCCAACTCCTCTTCGCCCAACCCACTCCCGCCTTCCCTCAATATCTTTCCTCCCAGATTATCCGTTTATCTTCTCCTCTGCCACCAGATCTTTTCCCCAATTTCCTGTTTCCCTCTTCTCATGCTGTAGCTGCACCACTTCTCTCTCTCTCTCTCTCTCTCTCTCTCTCTCTCTCTCTCTCTCTCTCTCTCTCTCCTCTCTCTCTCTCTCTCTCTCTCTCTCTCCACCTATCTCTCACTTTCCTTCTCGTTTCCTTTTTTCGCTTCCTCCAGCCTCACCTGCCTTTTTCACTCCTTCCCAATCGTCCTTCCTCCTTTCCATTCCTGGTCTTCGAGACTTTCGCGAAAACGTCTGGCCTCCGAAATTGCGAGGACCATAAAATGGCAGGAGCTCTCAGGAGGAGGGTCTTTGGGGACTTCTGGAATGATTGCGATAGGGCGTTATTTTTAGAATGAAGTGAAGGATGTATTTTTTCTATGTTATTTTGTAGAGAATTGGATAAACACACAAAAATGTCTGTTCTTTTTCATTTCTTTTCTCCTTTACATTCTCTTTCTATTTTTATGTTAACAATTTCAGTCATTTTTCAGTTTTTTTGTGTTATTTAATCCCATATTTAAAATTGTCATTATTCTTTCCTTCTTGTCTGGGCATAGCACAGCTGATGACGTCAGCTGCCTTAAGCCAGTATAGGCCTTTTATAGTTATCATCGAAGTCCTCGCTGCTGGGAGAACGGGCGCTGGTGACTGGTATAATACATGTACTGCACATACGCTACCGGGGTCTAAGCGATGACAGGCAGGGCAGCCGATCGGACTGCAAAGTCTACCCCAAAGCCAAATCAAAGTCCTTCAAAAAAAAAAAGAAAAAAAAGAAGGCATCGTGCTTACCCCATACAAATGGGAAAATAGCACGTTAAAAGAAGAGGAAGAAGAAGAAGAATGTTATTTCTGACTATTAATTAATTTTTCATCACAATTCGTATAATCAGGACTTTACTCTCGCAGTTGCATCTACTCACCTTTATTTGTTAGAGTACGCCCTCATGAACGAACTTGACTGAAGTTGCTATATATATATATATATATATATATATATATATATATATATATATATATATATATATATATATATATATATATATATATATATATATATATATATATATATATATATATACATATACATACTATCGATAAATATTAACCCTCTGAGATCTTTCTCTCAAGGTTTGCTTTACTTTGCTCGAGCAAAGTAAAAGTCCCGTCAGCTCTTCCAAGCTGCTTCTCCCAACTTCCCGCCACGCCCTCATTCACAAAAAATGCTGTCCTCATTCACAAAAAATGCTGCCCTCGTTCACAAAAATTACTTGCCTTCGTTCACAAAAATTCTTGCCCTCATTCACAAAAATTCTTGCCCTCATTCACAAAAAAATTCTTGCTCTCATTCACAAAAAATGCTTGCCCTCATTCACAAAAATGCTTGCCCTCATTCACAAAAAATGCTTGCCTTCGTTCACAAAAAATGTTTGCCCTCATTCACAAAAATTCTTGCCCTCATTCATAAAAAGATGCTTGCCCAAATTCACGAAAAATGCTTGCCCTTATTCAAAAAAATGCTTGCCCCATTCACAAAAATACTTGCCCTCATTCACAAAAAATTCTTGCCCTCATTCATAAAAAAATGCTTGTCCTCATCCACAAAAATGCTTGCCCTCAATCACAAAAAATGCTTGCCCTCATTCACAAAAAATGCTTGCCCTCATTCACAAAAAATGCTTGCCGTCATTCACAAAAATGCTTGCCCTCATTCACAAAAATGCTTGCCCTCATTCACAAAAATGCTTGCCCTCATTCACAAAAAATACTTGCCCTCATCCACAAAAATGCTTGCCCTCATTCACAAAAAAGCTTGCCCTCATTCACAAAAAATTCTTGCCCTCATTCACAAAAAATACTTGCCCTCATTCACAAAAATACTTGCCCTCATCCACAAAAATGCTTGCCCTCATTCACAAAAAATGCTTGCCCTCGTCCACTTTTTAAAAATGCTTGTCCTCATTCACAAAAAATGCTTGCCCTCATCCACAAAAATGCTTGCCCTCATCCACAAAAATGCTTGCCCTCATTCACAAAAAATGCTTGCCCTCATTCACAAAAATGCTCGCCCTCATCCACAAAAATGCTTGCCCTCATTCACAAAAAATGCTTGCCCTCATCCACAAAAATGCTTGCCCTCATTCACAAAAATTCTTGCCCTCATCCACAAAAATGCTTGCCCTCATTCACAAAAATTCTTGCCCTCATCCACAAAAATGCTTGCCCTCATTCACAAAAAATGCTTGCCCTCATCCACAAAAATGCTTGCCCTCATTCACAAAAAATACTTGCCCTCATTCACAAAAAATACTTGCCCTCATTCACAAAAATGCTTGCCCTCATTCACAAAAGTGCTTGTCCTCATTCACATAAAATGCTTGCCCTCATTCACAAAAATGCTTGCCCTCATTCACAAAAAATGCTTGCCCCATTCACAAAAATGCTTGCCGTCATTCACAAAAATGCTTGCCCTCATTTACAAAAATGCTTGCCCTCATTCACAAAAAAGCTTGCCCTCATTCACAAAAAATGCTTGCCCTCATCCACAAAAATGCTTGCCCTCATTCACAAAAAATACTTGCCCTCATTCACAAAAATGGTTGCCCTCATTCACAAAAAATGCTTGCACTCATTCACAAAAATGCTTGCCCTCATTCACAAAAATGCTTGCCCTCGTTCACAAAATGCTTGCCCTCATTCACAAAAAAGGCTTGCCCTCATTCACAAAAATGCTTGCCCTCGTTCACAAAAATGCTTGCCCTCATTCACAAAAATGCTTGTCCTCATTCACATAAAATGCTTGCCCTCATTCACAAAAATGCTTGCCCTCATTCACAAAAAATGCTTGCCCCATTCACAAAAATGCTTGCCGTCATTCACAAAAATGCTTGCCCTCATTTACAAAAATGCTTGCCCTCATTCACAAAAAAGCTTGCCCTCATTCACAAAAAAATGCTTGCCTCATTCACAAAAATGCTTTCCGTCATTCACAAAAAAATTATTGCCCTCATTCACAAAAATGGTTGCCCTCATTCACAAAAAATGCTTGCACTCATTCACAAAAATGCTTGCCCTCATTCACAAAAATGCTTGCCCTCGTTCACAAAATGCTTGCCCTCATTCACAAAAAAGGCTTGCCCTCATTCACAAAAATGCTTGCCCTCGTTCACAAAAATGCTTGCCCTCATTCACAAAAAAGGCTTGCCCTCATTAACAAAACTGCTTGCCATCATTTACAAAAAAGCTTGCCCTCATTCACAGAAAATGCTTGCCGTCATTCACAAAAATGCTTGCCCTCATTCACAAAAAGTGCTTGCCCTCATTCACTAAAAATGCTTGCTGAAACAACCGTACGCGGAATAAGCAAGGTCACGTATACAAATGTGAAAGATTAAAAAGTGTACACTGGTTTTGTTATGTGTCCATTACTGTTACAGTATGAGTTTAGTATTGTTAGTATGAGTATCATTGCATCTTCGTGCATGAATAGTTGTAATACCGAGAACCGGTAAAATGAATAACCACACTTTGGAACCTTCCATTTGCAACGTCCAAATTCAGCGACCCCTCATTCGAGATGAAGAACGCCTTAAAGGGCCTTCATGAAAGCGAAATAGGTTTAATGGCCGAGTGGCTTCAAGAGCCTAGTAATGGTTCCCGTTAATCTCTCGGGATTCTTGGGACGTTTTGGTACATGACGGAGCGAAATGGAATCATTCGGAGGTTTCTGGGGCGCGGTGGGTAGAGGAGCCCTGGGTTAAAAGGCATTTGTGGGCAATTGAGGGCTTTCCGTTGGTTGCTACCGCTTGGGTGAAGGATCAGAGGAGCTCAGGAAGTTGGAATATTGTTCTTTCTTAGAGACGAAATTTGTAATGGAGATATTAAATACACGAACTTTAATTTATTGAAACTTGTGAATATTTTCTTACTTCTAGCTTTAAAATAATATATTTAAACTAATATACAGAATCTTACTTCTGGCTTTTAAATATTGAGCTACTTCCCAAAATATGAGTAATATACTGTATATTATATTTCAAAAAGTATTGTTATTCAGTTTTGGCTGATTAACCTACTCTTCATCTCCATTACACTTGTTTATTATATGTGATATTTAGTTCTGAGTATTTCTTACTATTACATGTCTATTACACACATTTTACGGGACATGTAAGCATGGTGTCTCTTTACCTACCACGTAATTTAATATTAAGATTGATATAAGTCGATGATATATATAAAAATGATATGTTATCTTGTATTGTAAATGCTGATAGTTATTTTTAATTGTATTAGGGGAAAATTTATTTTTGTCCTGGAATATATAGGTTACTCATTTTTGCAAGATGAAAAGTAAATCCGCCATTTCTTTGTTGTTCGAAAGGTTTAAGAAAATGAGTTTGTTTTCTCGAATACATTAAAGGCCTTTTTATTTATGACAGTAGTAAGAACACGGGAAAAATTATGATATTTCATTTTGCCGGTGAAATGAACAAGGACGAAATGAATTCGAAAGCCGTCGCACACAGGAGTTTATATAAGGAAGTCAAGAAAAAGTGTACATTCCATCTTTTGTTCACATGCGACGTTTTATCTCATGCTTAAACATCTCAGCCAGTCGTCGAGTCTATTTAACTTCACGAGAAATCTTAAGGTGAAGAGGCGACAAAAAACTGACAAAATGAGAAAAGTCCCCAAACGCCTTTTTAACTCGATAAAGTGAAACAAGTTAAAGTTTTTAATTAATGTACTTGCACGGTCTTATCTGAGCCTTTCCACCTCGTTTACTCTCTCTCTCTCTCTCTCTCTCTCTCCCTCTCTCTCTCTCAATGTGTGTGTGGGTGTGCGTGTATTTTGACCTGTTTTCTTCAAGAGTATTCATGTCTTTTGATGAATATATCCTTAAATAAAATCGAAAAACATCGCTGGAAGTGTTCGCCGAGAAATATTTTTCGCGTTTGTGTGTGTGTGCGTGCGCGTGTGTGTGTGTGCGCGCGTGTTGTTACCTGTGTATGATTGTACGGATAGCTACCTTAATTTTGTCTAAACATCAATGACTAAATATGATAAGGTATTTTCTTATGTAACAGTAAATGCGAGAAACGGATCCGCAATATCCATCCATTTGTTGTCGTAGATCTACAGCGCTGTTATGGAACCCTTAATATTTCTGCCACATTGCGTTATCTACAAATTAAGAAATTTATGTCAATTGCATACGCATATGACGCGTAACTTTATGTATATATTTGTTATGGATTTTTATTTATTATTTTTTTTTCTTCGCCATTAATTTTATCTTATTCGGGGATGGATGGGGTTTCTTTTGTGCCGTCGAAGAGTAATCAAATACTTTTCTGTACATAATGCAAGAGTTTTTAACATATTTATCAAATAATTTGAGCTTCATAATTTATGTTTATTATTATTATTAGTAGGGGCAACATTTGTTGACGTATGTGGAGAGTCAGGAGTGAGATTAGATAATAGGTTGTTTATTGTTGATTTTTTTTCGTTTTATATTTTTAAAAGGATATGTGTCACTTATATGAAAAAAATTTCAGAATTGGAAACTTTAGAATTGTCGAAAACTCATTTTATTCAGTTTATTTGATAGTTTATTTGGGGTTACATTCAAACTCGATATGTTAAGATGCCATATTCTGATTGTTTGTTTATTAAACAAATTGGCAATGATTTAGTTCTTTGAAGAAGGAAGACAGTGTAAATATGAACTTGAACGAACGGAACCTATCAAGTTGCAATCAGATTTTCCTTCGGCGGTCATTCATTATGCCTTATAAAGTATTGCAAGTCTCCCTAATATATTCCACCTGCTATTAGGCTAATGACCGTTTGCATTGCGAATGTCAGGAATGTCACATTGAGCCTTAATCACTGAAATCAGTGACTACTGACTAATTGCTTTATATTATACAGGCATTTACGAAGCAGACTAATTGCGTTTTATTAAGGAGATGTGTACGAAGCAGACTAATTTAGTTTTATTAAGGAGATGTGTACGAAGCAGACTAATTTAGTTTTATTAAGGAGATGTGTACGAAGCAGACTAATTTAGTTTTATTAAGGAGATGTGTACGAAGCAGACTAATTTAGTTTTATTAAGGAGATGTGTACGAAGCAGACTAATTGAAATTTATTAAGATGTGTACGAAGCAGACTAATTGCGTTTTATTAAGGAGATGTGTACGAAGCAGACTAATTGAATTTATTAAGGAGATGTGTACGAAGCAGACTAATTGAATTTATTAAGGAGATGTGGACGAAGCAGACTAAATTGACTTTTATTAATATGTGTACGAAGCAGACTAAATTGACTGTTATTAAGGAGATGTGTACGAAGCAGACTAAATTGACTTTTATTAATATGTGTACGAAGCAGACTTAATTGACTGTTATTAAGGAGATGTGTACGAAGCAGACTAAATTGACTTTTATTAATATGTGTACGAAGCAGACTAATTGGCTTTTATTAAGGAGGTGTGTACGAAGCAGACTAAATTGACTGTTATTAATGAGATGTGTACGAAGCAGACTAATTGCTTTTTATTAAGGAGATGTGTACGAAGCAGACTAATTGACTTTTATTAAGGAGATGTGTACAAAGCAGACGAATTGAGTTTTATTAAGGAGATGTGTACGAAGCAGACTAAATTGATTGTTATTAATATATGTACGAAGCAGACTAAATTGACTGTTATTAAAGAGATGTGTACGAAGCAGACTAAATTGACTGTTATTAAAGAGATGTGTACGAAGCAGACTAATTGCTTTTTATTAAGGAGATGTGTACGAAGCAGACTGAATTGACTTTTATTAATATGTGTACGAAGCAGACTGTTATTAAAGAGATGTGTACAAAGCAGACTAATTGGCTTTTATTAAGGAGATGTGTACGAAGCAGACTAATTGGCTGTTATTAAGGAGATGTGTACGAAGCAGACTAATTGGCTGTTATTAAGGAGATGTGTACGAAGCAGACTAATTGGCTTTTATTAAGGAGATGTGTACGAAGCAGACTAATTGGCTGTTTGTGTGTGTGTGCGTGCGCGTGTGTGTGTGTGTGCGCGCGTGTTGTTACCTGTGTATGATTGTACGGATAGCTACCTTAATTTTGTCTAAACATCAATGACTAAATATGATAAGGTATTTTCTTATGTAACAGTAAATGCGAGAAACGGATCCGCAATATCCATCCATTTGTTGTCGTAGATCTACAGCGCTGTTATGGAACCCTTAATATTTCTGCCACATTGCGTTATCTACAAATTAAGAAATTTATGTCAATTGCATACGCATATGACGCGTAACTTTATGTATATATTTGTTATGGATTTTTATTTATTATTTTTTTTTCTTCGCCATTAATTTTATCTTATTCGGGGATGGATGGGGTTTCTTTTGTGCCGTCGAAGAGTAATCAAATACTTTTCTGTACATAATGCAAGAGTTTTTAACATATTTATCAAATAATTTGAGCTTCATAATTTATGTTTATTATTATTATTAGTAGGGGCAACATTAGTTGACGTATGTGGAGAGTCAGGAGTGAGATTAGATAATAGGTTGTTTATTGTTGATTTTTTTTCGTTTTATATTTTTAAAAGGATATGTGTCACTTATATGAAAAAAATTTCAGAATTGGAAACTTTAGAATTGTCGAAAACTCATTTTATTCAGTTTATTTGATAGTTTATTTGGGGTTACATTCAAACTCGATATGTTAAGATGCCATATTCTGATTGTTTGTTTATTAAACAAATTGACAATGATTTAGTTCTTTGAAGAAGGAAGACAGTGTAAATATGAACTTGAACGAACGGAACCTATCAAGTTGCAATCAGATTTTCCTTCGGCGGTCATTCATTATGCCTTATAAAGTATTGCAAGTCTCCCTAATATATTCCACCTGCTATTAGGCTAATGACCGTTTGCATTGCGAATGTCAGGAATGTCACATTGAGCCTTAATCACTGAAATCAGTGACTACTGACTAATTGCTTTATATTATACAGGCATTTACGAAGCAGACTAATTGCGTTTTATTAAGGAGATGTGTACGAAGCAGACTAATTTAGTTTTATTAAGGAGATGTGTACGAAGCAGACTAATTTAGTTTTATTAAGGAGATGTGTACGAAGCAGACTAATTTAGTTTTATTAAGGAGATGTGTACGAAGCAGACTAATTTAGTTTTATTAAGGAGATGTGTACGAAGCAGACTAATTGAAATTTATTAAGATGTGTACGAAGCAGACTAATTGCGTTTTATTAAGGAGATGTGTACGAAGCAGACTAATTGAATTTATTAAGGAGATGTGTACGAAGCAGACTAATTGAATTTATTAAGGAGATGTGGACGAAGCAGACTAAATTGACTTTTATTAATATGTGTACGAAGCAGACTAAATTGACTGTTATTAAGGAGATGTGTACGAAGCAGACTAAATTGACTTTTATTAATATGTGTACGAAGCAGACTTAATTGACTGTTATTAAGGAGATGTGTACGAAGCAGACTAAATTGACTTTTATTAATATGTGTACGAAGCAGACTAATTGGCTTTTATTAAGGAGGTGTGTACGAAGCAGACTAAATTGACTGTTATTAATGAGATGTGTACGAAGCAGACTAATTGCTTTTTATTAAGGAGATGTGTACGAAGCAGACTAATTGACTTTTATTAAGGAGATGTGTACAAAGCAGACGAATTGAGTTTTATTAAGGAGATGTGTACGAAGCAGACTAAATTGATTGTTATTAATATATGTACGAAGCAGACTAAATTGACTGTTATTAAAGAGATGTGTACGAAGCAGACTAAATTGACTGTTATTAAAGAGATGTGTACGAAGCAGACTAATTGCTTTTTATTAAGGAGATGTGTACGAAGCAGACTGAATTGACTTTTATTAATATGTGTACGAAGCAGACTGTTATTAAAGAGATGTGTACAAAGCAGACTAATTGGCTTTTATTAAGGAGATGTGTACGAAGCAGACTAATTGGCTGTTATTAAGGAGATGTGTACGAAGCAGACTAATTGGCTGTTATTAAGGAGATGTGTACGAAGCAGACTAATTGGCTTTTATTAAGGAGATGTGTACGAAGCAGACTAATTGGCTGTTATTAAGGAGATGTGTACGAAGCAGACTAATTGGCTTTTATTAAGGAGATGTGTACGAAGCAGACTAATTGGCTTTTATTAAGGAGATGTGTACGAAGCAGACTAATTGGCTTTTATTAAGGAGATGTGTACGAAGCAGACTAATTGGCTGTTATTAAGGAGATGTGTACGAAGCAGACTAATTGGCTTTTATTAAGGAGATGTGTACGAAGCAGACTAATTGGCTGTTATTAAGGAGATGTGTACGAAGCAGACTAATTGGCTTTTATTAAGGAGATGTGTACGAAGAAGACTAATTGGCTTTTATTAAGGAGATGTGTACGAAGCAGACTAATTGGCTTTTATTAAGGAGATGTGTACGAAGCAGACTAATTGGCTGTTATTAAGGAGATGTGTACGAAGCAGACTAAATTGACTGTTATTAAAGAGATGTGTACGAAGCAGACTAATTGACTTTTATTAAGGTGATGTGTACGAAGCAGACGAATTGAGTTTTATTAACGAGATGTGTACGAAGCAGACTAATTTGACTGTTATTAATATGTGTACGAAGCAGACTAAATTGACTGTTATTAATATGTGTACGAAGCAGACTAAATTGACTGTTATTAAAGAGATGTGTACGAAGCAGACTAATTGACTTTTATTAATATGTGTACGAAGCAGACGAATTGAGTTTTATTAAGGAGATGTGTATGAAGCAGACTAAATTGACTTTTATTAAGATGTGTACGAAGCAGACTAAATTGACTGTTTTTAAGTTGTGTACGAAGCAGACTAATTGAGTTTTATTAAGAATGGAGCGCTTTGAGGGGAGAAACAAGGCAGTAAAGTCAAAGGAATGCTATTTAAAATTTATTATGGAGTTATTTTAAGCAACATTCTGCAGACTTGATTCGCGTTTTGCAAAATATATTCCGAGAAAAGAATATATTTAAACAGCATCATCATCATCATCATCATCATCATCATCATCATCATCATCGCCTAATCGCTACTAGAAAATAGTAATTTTATGCGTTTAATGTAAAAAAAAAGGGATGAATTGCAAAATTAGGAAGTAGCAGCATTGCGCTTGAAAGTGGCACTAAAATCTCTTTCAAACTTGGAAGTGAAGAATGTAATGTTATTTTCTTCACTGAAGAGTGGAAAGCTTGGTAATTTCTCCTTGCCTCTCTTCTAAAGAAATTGGGGATTTTAGGTTTTTTCTTTTTACTAAGGCAGGGACATTTTCGAATGATCCACCGTTTACTTATATATATATATATATATATATATATATATATATATATATATATATATATATATATATATATAATATATATATATATATATATATATATATATATATATATATATATATATATATATATATATATATATATATATATATATATATATATATATATATATATATATATATATATAGGTTTTAAAATGCATAAGTTATTTTGAAGCTTGGCATTGAGGAATAGCCATGGCGTGGTTTTCGTCATTAAGGAGTGATAGCATGGGGATTTTTCCCTACTTTTACTCATGAGAAAGTGAATATTTATAGGGGCTTTCTCGTATTATAAGTGTAATAACGAAAGAAGAGTCTCGGATGACCATCCGTCGTGTGTTTTTAGTTTTTTTTTTTTTGTAAAAGAAAACTATTGGGATGGCTATTTGTCTGTCCACCCTCAGATCTTAAAAACTACCGAGGCTAGAGGGCTGCACATTGGTATGTTGATCATCCACCCTCCAATCATCAAACATACCAAATTGCAGCCCTCTAGCCTCAGTAATTTCGATTTTATTCAAAGTTTAAGTTAGGTGCCAACAAGACAGGTCACCACCGCGCCGAGGCTGAAAGTTTCATGTGCCGCGGCTCATACAGCATTATACGCTATACAGAAAACTCGACTGCGGCGAAGAAACTTCGGCGCTTTTTTTTTTTTCTTTTTTTTTTTAGAATTTCAAAGGCTGCCTTTTCCTATCTTCTTCGCTGGTTGGGGCAGAACCCACAGGTCCTTGTTAGGCCTCTTCCGTTCAACATCTTATCAAGCAGCCTACCACCACCCCCTTTACTAGCCATTATTAAAAACTATGTAAAGGAGCCAAAGTCTTCACATTTATTTCTCATAATGGAAGTTGAGGAGCTCAGAAATCTTTTGCTATTGATATTCCTGGAGGCTTCCGAAAGACCCGTGACTCAGTTTTTTCGCGGTGTGCCTCTGGAAGAATAATTAGATCTTTTGATCGTTCATTTTAAACGCCATCAAATAATTTGGATGGAATAATGCGCAGGTTTTCTGGTGGTCTTTGATCCGGTCGTTGGCTAAAATTGAATATGCTCTGGTCAGGAAATGACGAGCGCGATTCTTCGTCTTTTATTCTCGTAATTATGAATGAAATGACTCTCTCGTTTCGGTAGCGTGGCTTTAGTTCTCTGTCAGAGGAAACTGTTGAGATGGCTGTTGTTTGTCTGTCCGTCCGTCCGCACTTTTTCTGTCCGCACTTTTTTCTGTCTGCCCTCATATCTTCAAAACTACTGGGGCTAGAGGGCTGCAAATTGGTATGTTGATCATCCACCCTCCAATCATCAAACATACCAAATTGCAGCCCTCTAACCTCAGTAGTTAATATTTTATTTAAGGTTAAGGTTAGCCGGGACCGTGCGTCTGGCAACGCTGTAGGACAGGCCACCGCCGATCCGTGGCTGAAAGCTTCATGGGCCGCGGCTCATACAGGATTGTACCGAGACCACCGAAAGATAGATCTATTTTGGGTGGCCTTGATTATACGCTGTAGTGTCTGTACAGGAAACTCGATTGCGCCGAAGAAACTTCAGCGCAATATTTACTTGTTTCATTTGCCTGTACTAGTTGACTTCATAGATACGTCAAGAGGGAAAAAGCTGTTTGAAATT
The DNA here is from genome assembly GCA_039081455.1 of Macrobrachium rosenbergii. Lineage (NCBI taxonomy): Eukaryota > Metazoa > Arthropoda > Malacostraca > Decapoda > Palaemonidae > Macrobrachium > Macrobrachium rosenbergii. The sequence continues at coordinate 24,262 of JANJGK010005349.1, forward strand.
GCCGTTTCATGTTTACCCATAGCCATCTTCTGATCGAGCGAAAATATGAATTTTCTAAATTGTTATGAACTGGTAATTTCTAAACGTAGCGACTTAAATTTTTTTTATTTCGTTTGGTCAAGCAGATATAGAGCAATTTGATTTCCACGTCAGATAACAGTAATTTCATAATTTGCATTGCTCATAATGTGCATTGATTTTTAAGGACCTGCCTTGAAATTGCCGGGGAAAGAACAAGAAAGAAAAAAAAATATCTGAAATTGATAACAATTACCAATAAATCAATAGGCTTTGGAACGACGTATAGGGTCTTTGTGACAACATTGGTTATAAAATCTTGTGCCAGAATCAGAATGTGATGTAGCAATTACTATGAATACTATTTTTTTTCTACTTCTTCAAGAACTGTGTGGATTGTCTGTCATTATTTTTATCATGTTATCTCATGTATCTAGAATCTAGATTGTGTGTGTTGTATTTGTATACTCCATGTATATGGCCCTGAGCTGAAATAAAGGATATTATTATTATTATTATTATTATTATTATTATTATTATTATTATTATTATTATTATTATTATTATTATTATTATTATTATTATTATTATTATTATTATAAAACAAATATCGGTACGAACACTTCACTCGCCAAATTGGTAATATTAAGTAATGGATGTGATACTGACCTTTGAAGAATTTTGATAAAGGATTTTGTTTTTCTTTATCAGCAACAGTCTTTGTAAAGTGGATATTAATTGGTATTTTGTTAGGGGTCAGAGTAGGGAAATGAAGCTTAATGTACATTGCCTGTTCTGCCGTTGACCGCTGGTGACCTAAGACGAGATTATATTGGACCCCGATACTACAACTCCTTCAAGTTATTTCTTAAGTTGGTACGAATTCTGGAGAACGTTTATTCCCGGGTAAATAATTTGTGTTGGTGTTGTTGTCTGGTGGAACAGAATAACAAAGCATGGAATTTCCACGAAGCTACCATAGACCAGGATGTCCATTATAAGAGCAAACGGTATTAGAATTATAACAAAATACTTCAAAAGGCATGAAAGTATCAGGAGATTAAATGTATGTGTGTACACACATTATATTTACACACACACACACACACACACACACACACACATATATATATATATATATATATATATATATATATATATATATATATATATATATATATATATATATATATATATATATATATAATTAAACCAGTGTAACATGACGGAATTAATCTCGTCAGTGTTAAATTTATGTCTTGAAACCTTCATCTTTACTGAACACAGGAAAAGGGGGAAGGGGGCCTGTTATTAAAAGTAAAAGATCGAAACATGTTTCGTGAATGTTTTATGGAAACTCGCTTTGTAAAAAGTTTTGGTAATGAAAAGTTGATGTGCGTTCCCTTCCTATATTTTTATTTAACCATGAAGTTAACCATTACAGTAGAAGGTGTTAAAGGACTGTCGAAACACTGCTTTGACATTGAAATTTATAAAGTGTCTGAGATAACTTGTCAGCCATTCACGGTTGGAAGCAGTAATTCATTAACTAATGTGATTTGCCAACGAATATCATTGGAATGTGATTTGTTCTTTTATATTCTGATACTCGTGTAGACTTCGTTTAACCATAAAGTATCGTTGTACAGGCAAAACAAGCAGTTGATGACTGCAGTAGATTCTGAACAGACATAAAAGGGAAAACTTACTTTTTCCCCTTCGTAGTCCTTCTTCGCGTTATAATTGCAACAGGCTACTGCAACTACAGGTGCACCGAACCACAGCGAATCGTTGCAATCAAGTTTCGACTGACTCCAGCGCTCTTGTATAATATTTTCGCGTGGGTGGATGTAACTTCGTTTAGCCGTCCTTCATCAAGCGAGAGCTGTTAGCTCAGTGCCTGAGGGTTCTCGTTGAACTCCCGTGTAGCCCAATTAGCTCTTGCCAAAACAAGAGCTGCAGACGAGGCTTTATGGCAAAAGGCATTCGCCCTAGTGCATGGGATGGGTAGACAGACAGACGGTGCTCGTTGCAGCAGCAGCAGCTGATGGGGCCACACCTCTTCATTCATAGGGACCGGCTGCGTATTTACAATCTGTATACACAGTCGTGAGCATACCAGCCAGTAGCCAATCACCAACCAGATCACGTAGCCAATCAGATTCGAGCAATGACGTCATCCAGCCTATATGCGAATAGCATATCACTTAGCTATATTTTATCGTATATTAGACAAATGTGTGTGAGCAGCAATAACCCATATGAGAAATATTGTTCAAATATTAACCCTCTTGTGTATTTGTTTCCATAAAAGAGACTAAAATTGTGTTAAATTAAATTAAGATATGGAGTGAACAGTGACGTCATCGTCGATCAAAAATGTAAACAACAGATGAGACGCAATTGAGAAAACCTTATGAATTAACAGCAAAGAAGGAAAATTTAACAAAGCCTTAAAATATTAATAACTTATATCGACTTTACTAATTTTTTAACATAAAAATGTCTAAACTGCTAGCAAATTCCACATTTCATAGAATACTGTATACAGGTGGAAAGTAGCCCATTATTCTGTTAACAAAGCTTACACGAAACAACATCACCCAAGTTTTTATATTGCACGCACTATTTATAACCAAGTTACATCGTTATAATAAGCTTATCTACAGCAACTGACTTAATTAACATTATGGATTCTAAAAAAAAAAAGGGGCCCTATTAACTGTGTATATTTTTAGCTCAGTTACTGCTAAATATGTCCGTTTTCTTAAAGCTAGCCTTTAAGGAAAACGTGTTCGGTGCTTCAAGAATGCCTGTGTAATAATTATTATTGTTATTCAGAATGAAGCTTTTAACTAATATAGTTAAATGAACAGAAGATTTTATTATATTGACGACATAAAACGCCTTACTTGAAACAACGTAGCGGGGAAAAAATGTCAATATTGCTTTCACAAAGGAGGAATGAGGACTCTTCTATTTAGTTTTAAGAAGACAATGACGTCACTCTGTGCGTGCATATTTTTTTTATTTATTATTGGGCTCTTTAATGCATAAAAATACACCAGTGAGTTAATTTTGAACAATATTTCTCATATGGGTTATTGCTGCTCACACACAGTTGTCTAATATACGGCAAAATATAGCTAATTAAAATATGCGGTCGATGACGTCATTGCTCGAATCTGATTGGCTACGTGATCTGGTTGGTGATTGGCTACTGGCTGGTATGCTCACGACTGTGTATACAGATTGTAAATACGCGGACCGGCTCCGCTGTTGCCTACTTGGTGGTTATTGTTTTTGTTTGTTGTTCGGGTCTGTGAGCTGCATTCGATACGGCGCATGACTTTTCATCATGCGTGCTATGTTAATGATGAACTTTCTTCTTCCGGCCGCTTGTAGTTTGTTGTATAAAAAGGTGGATAATGAGGATGGTCATAAAAGAGCGAGGTGTAAGAGATTCGTCGAGATTCTCCGCATTTCGTGAGTTCATGCACCTGGCGGTCTTCATCACCTCTCCAGGTACGACGGCGGCAGGTTTTCTAGAATGGACGCGTCTCGCCCTGCCCATCCTCGATGCACCCATGCGCCCAGTCGTCCATTGAAACCTCACTGACTCCCATCTCCCGGTCGCAAGGGACTCGAGCGTTTATTCTCGGCGGGCGGAAGGGTCATCGTCGTCTATCTCTCGAGTCGTAAAATGCATAGGAGGTCTGGCAACGGCGTCATTCATCCTTTTGAACATCGAGAATCCGGTCATTACGTCATTGATGCTTCTCTGCCCATCCCAGTTTTAGGGACAATAGCCTCGACTTCGTTATGTGGGTGGGTGTGGAATGGGTGTAGGGGGAGAGGAGTATAGTCTGGGCTGGGGATGGTGGGATGGCTGCAGACTTGTTTTGGGGGATTGGGGTGAGGGTGGGCAGGAAGTCAGAGCACCCGGTGGAAGCACCTCTTGTTAAGCCCTGTCCACACTATCGAGCATGCTCGACGGGCAAACAGTATTACCAGATCACAATAGGTGGTGAGAATGAGGGCTAACAGTGCTACCAGATGTAGTTTAGCCCACAATATATACTTCACCGGGCAAAGACTGGCGGGCAAAGTTGTAAACTGGCGAGTGTTGTCAAATACAGGTTCGTGGTTCAGTTTCACTCTGACCCTGAAAAGTGGGGTGTGGGACCTGTCTCACCATGCCGAGCACTCGAGAGGAAGAAAATAGCCTTGTGTGGGATAATTCTTGGCGTGTGTATGAAAAAGCAAAAACAAGCCAGAGCTCAGAGGCGTGTTTGGTGCAAGGAATGGTTGAGGAGAAGAAGAGAGTTGGGAAGCCATGCAACTATATATCGCGAACTCCACGACAAGCATGAAGATGGTTTTATCCAGTATGTGAGAATGGACGTAAATAGTTTCCACACACTCCTAGCGAAAGTGGAACCATACATAACAAAACAAGATACCCACTTGAGGCAGAGCATATGTGCAGAGGCTCGTCTGGAAGCAACCCTCAGGTTCTTAGCATCTGGATGTTCATACACAGCGCTACAGTACTCCACCAGGATATCCAAGCAGAGTTTGTCTCTCATCATACCGGAAACATGCCAAGCAATATACACAGCACTCAGAGATGATTACTTGAAGGTGAGTGTTTCTTTAACTTAAATTAACTAGAAAACATGTAAAGGGATTATCTTCATTGATTATAAAAATAACTCAGATAAATCAAACCACTTTATTGAGCTTAGTACATAATGTATTGTCCATTATGTATGCTTATTTTATATCTAATAAATGCCCATCTGTGTGTATATGAAATAATATCAGTAGATAGTGCTATTTCTATCAATTACATATATACTTCTGCATATATGTATATGCATACATGTGTGTCTGCACCCGCATATATGTATACATACGTGTGTGTGCGCGCACATGTGCGTTTGTGTGTGATCACACTTTACAATGTCCAGTTATTTTTAGGGGACTGGAACACAATCCACAATCAAAATCATAAATGCAATATGTGAAAACCCATGTAGATTATGAGTTACTCTTTAACCATTGAGGAAGTTGAAAGTTTACCAAGTTTAGCTAGAAAAATAACGTCATATATTAATTTTTGTGCCAAAATTTTGGTTTCGCCCGTCAGTTGTCGCAGATCGTTTGCAATTACCTTTGCAAAATCGGTGAACTCATCGGCAGTGTCGTGTGTAGACGACAATTCCCTCATTTGATGGAGGGCTTCCTAATTACATCATCTGCATCGTCATGTGTCCTTTTGGCTGATCGCTTCGAAGTAGAGGGCGTAGAAGTATCACATCTTGTCAAATTTGTAGCCGTAGAACATGCGGACTGAGACATTGCTGCTTCTCTTGGTGCAGCAGAGGTTGCAGCTTCGCCCACTAGCAGTGGATCGTTGAAAATCTATAATGATGATAAAAGGAAACTTTACTACGTGTGTGGTAATTATATGTAGCTATAAACACGCACACATACGATCACGAGAGAGAGAGAGAGAGAGAGAGAGAGAGACGAGGGGGTAGAGAGAGACGAGGGGGTAGAGGAAGATAGAGAGAGGGAGGGGATAGAGGGAGGGAGGGGATAGAGGGAGGGAGGAGAGGGAGAAAGGAAGGGAGGGGATAGAGGGAGGGAGGAGAGGGAGAAAGGAAGGGAGGGAGAGGGAGGGAGGATGCGAAAGAGAGAGAACGGGAGGGTGTTGAATATACATTTGTAAATGAATAATAGTATGTCTTTCATGAAAATTTGGTCGTCACGTCTCTATAATATTTAATTAAATTGACAGACACCTGCAACGCCAGAGGGGGTGGATGAATGTGGCAAATGGCTTTCGGAGAAGATGGAATTTCCCAAACTGTTTGGGAGCTATTGACGGGAAGCATGTGTCGATAAGACCTCCACGTGATAGTGGTTCATATTTTTACAACTACAAAGGCAGCCACAGCATTGTACTTCTTGCCATATGTGACGCAAATTGTGAATTTATATATGTGGATATAGGCACAAATGGTAGAGTATCAGATGGAGGAGTGTGGGACAAGTGTTCTTTCAGTAGTCTCATTGCAAATAATACTGCTGGTTTGCCAGAAGATACAATGGTTGGAAGTAGTAGTCTGCCATTTCCATATGTTTTTGTGGCAGATGACGCATTTCCATTGCACCGACACATTATGAAATCTTTTCCACACAGGAGTCAGGATACAAGAGAGCGCATGTTCTCATACCGGCTGTCCAGGGCAAGGCGAACCGTGGAAAATTCATTTGGTATTTTGGTCAATAGATTTCGTGTGTTTCTTTCACCAATTGATCTACCTCCATCAAAGATTGAAACCATTGTTTTAGCATGCACCTCTTTGCATAACTTTCTGATAAGAGACCATGTGAGCCACTACACGCCTGAAGGATCTTTAGATGTTGAAGATCTGTCAGTAGGACAAATTATTCCTGGAACATGGCGACAAACTCCTGAGTTACCAGGACCACAGAGAGTGATCTGTAATGACATGGCTGATGCTAGGAGTGTGCGTGAACAGTTTATGGAGCACTTTAATGGTGAAGGGCAGTGTCATGGCAAAACTTGTACATAGGTCAAGAGGGTTAATTGTGCTAAATGTCTATATACCTAGATATATATCAAGTTGAGCATTACTCTGAATGTAATACTTATTTTGAACTTTGTATTCATGTACATATGTGCACATTTGAAACAAAAGACTGCTTTCTTTATGTAAAAACAGCAAAATTATCAAGTCTATTTATTATTGTTATTTCTCATAATGAAAATAGAACAGTGTCTATAGGGTTTTATATCCCTTTCCTTTCATTCACCTTCTTTTTGAATTCATCACCACATCCTGTATGTCTGAAGTTGAAAAGCGTGTTGGGGAGAGAGAGAGAGAGAGAGAGAGAGAGAGAGAGAGAGAGAGAGAGAGAGAGAGAGAGAGAGAGACCGTATATGTACTTACCTCATAATCATAACGTTCCTCCACAGCTTCCTCGTTAGTGTCATCAGGATCGATGTTTGACTGAGATGTCCTCATTGTGCCACCATCAGTGAGAAAAGACAGGTCATCAAAGCACCATAACTTGGGGCTGTACACGTCGTCCGTCCTAGCTCCTGACTTGCGAGAGTTTTCTGTCTGTCGCATCCCAGTAACAATCAAACACATCTTGATTGACTGTCCCAGATGGCATCATGAAAGAAAGACTTATTTACAAAATAAATCAATAAAGGATATTCTAGCAGAAGGTAATAACTTTTCAATTAATAATATCATTCTCTTCCTAAACAAAATTAAATTGATAAGTAAAATATAATTCCCCCCCCTTTTTTCCTCTATTTTTTTTCTCGATTGTTTTTTTTTCTAATTCCCCCCCCCCCTTTTTTTATTATTTATTTATTTAGTTAACTACTTAATTTTTTTATGTACTCTTTCCCCCTTTCTTTTCCCAGCCCGAGAAGAACCCTAAAAGAGTTCAGAGGTCTGGTTAAACAAATCATTTATAACTAACTTCTATCTGTCGCATTTCACGCCTGTACTGATTCTTTTTTATATCCGCAATGGTAACGGATGCAGACTTCTTTTGTCTTTCCCTTGTTTTTGCTGTAAGGGCTGCTAAACGTTTGTTTCGGTCCTTATAATCAGCACTTTTTATGTTCCACAAGCAAGGTTTTTGCCGGTACATAATCAATTATCCATGTTGTATCTTGCTTGGACCACTGAAAGTTTGTTTCTTCATTTACACTTGTAGAAGGACCGCCAGACATGCCGATATGCACAAAACACTTTGAACGTGAGACAGATTCCTACATAATTTAGTTCTGAGGAAACATTCACCAGTCGAAACAGTTTCTGGTGTTTCCTTCAAGCTCACTCACAGCCAGTTGCCCGCTCGTTTGCCCGCAGTTTCCTCGCTTCTGACGTCACCTTCGTGCCTGCCACTCACCCTCCTTGCTTATGCATTGGAACGGGATCTGGTATCACTGTTTGCCCGTCGGGCAGTGCCCGCTAGTGTGGACAGGGCCTTATTCCTCCTCCTCCCACTCCTCCTCCCCCCCCTCCTCTTCTTCCTCCACGGCCACCCCCTCCCCCCCTCCTCCTCCTCCTCCTCTTCTTTCTCCACGGCCACCCCCTCCCCCCCTTCCCCACCCCCAGCCACAAATCGTCCTCAACCGCCCATCTATCCCGCCGCGAGTGAAGAGATTTAAAGCTTTACTTCTTTGCCCTGCGTTCCTCGTACGGATGATGGCTCTTGGTCGGGAGTCCGGATTTTTCTCCCTTTTTCGTTTTTTTTTTTTTTTTCTTAAAATTGCGAATGGCGCGAGGTTGGCTGGATTATCATCAGTATTGTTGTCTTGTGTTTTCGTTTTTGTTTCTCTAAAGGAGACTTTATATAGCATTGTTTTACTCAGTTGAGGTCTCCTTATTATGTACTGTACGTTTGTTTCGCTTTGCACCGTTGATTGGTTTTAAAACATTATTATTTTATTTCTGAAAGTGTTGAAAAATAATAATAATAATAATTATATTATTATTATTATTATTATTATTATTATTATTATTATTATTATTATTATTATTATTATTATTATTATTCAGAAGATGAACCCTATTAAATGCATGGCAAATCATGATAGAGGGAGCATTAAAAAATACTCGTCGTAGCACTAGTCTTGAAATGGAGAAACAAATCTCCACAGCTAAGTCAAATATTTAAAGATAAATCTGTACAGAAAGATTTCAGGAAACTGTTCGATTCTTCTTTTCAATCAAAGGGGAATCGAGCAGTTTCCCGAAAGCTTTCTGCACAGATTTATCTTAAAAAAAAAAATATATATATATATATATATATATATATATATATATATATATATATATATATATTATATATATATATATATATATATATATATATATATATATATATATATACATATACATATATATGTATATACATATACTGTATATACACACACAACTGTGGATTTGTTTCTCCATGGGGAACATTGTCAAGATTTTTTCCAGGCGAAATGTTTTGGAATTTACGAGACACCGGTTTGAGCACGGCTGTCCAAGGCAAGCCCAGTCACTGCAAGAAAAGCGAATTGTTTATTGAACTCTCTCTCTCTCTCTCTCTCTCTCTCTCTCTCTCTCTCTCTCTCTCTCTCTCTCTCTCTCTCTCTCTCTCTCTCTCTCTCTCTCTCTTTAAGAAATGACAACCCCCGCATTTCGAAAAGGGACAGGTTGTGCGAATCGGGAAATATATGTAGTTACGATTCGGGAAACTTTTATGTTTCTGGTGTTTTGAGATTTGTCTCTACTGAATGTTATAATTTTGGTGTTTGCAATGATTCAGGAAACCTTTGTTTTAACTGATCGTCGGTAGATGCAGTTCATTTTTTGCTCTTGTTCGGCACCCTACAGTAAGCCGGGTGAGATTAAGTTTTGTGTGATCAGCAAAGATTTCAGGGGAAGAACTGCATCTACATTATGCAGTGAATGTGCCTCGCTGTCGAACTTCTCAGTTCCAGAGGTCCTTTATCCCTCACGCCGTTGGACTGTGGAACCGTCTCCCTACTGAGGATGTCCTGTAGGTGGAACGTCAAAAGTTCAAGCGAAGATGCAATGCATTATTACCCTACTGCTACTCTCCTCGCATTTTAATACATTTTTATCTATTTATTAATTTATTAATTTATTTTTTTCTTTTTAATAAGTGAGATATCCTCACTGTATATCCCTTTACCTTGTTACTTTCTAATGAGCACCAAGTTCTTTGGAAGCTTGAAATTCAAGTCAGTGGACCCTGTGGGCTAGTTCCAAATGAATAGTGTTCATCTTCTGAAAAATAATAATAATAATAATAATAATAATAATAATAATAATAATAATAATAATAATAATAATAATAATAATAATAATAATAATAATGCATCACGAATAATGTGTTTAAAAGGCCCCACTATTTGCTTCAGAGGGCTACTTCTACATGACTAGTGTTAAGGAGCTAAATTCTATTGAGGAATTAAGATATAACATAGGTGATGTTTTATGCCTGAGGTAGACATGACAACTTTTCTTGATTTTTTCTAATAAAAGTTTTTTTAGGGCTAAGAAATTGATTGTTAAAGACTGTTTGTGATGCGATAAAAATAATTGATTTAATTTTGATATTTAACCGTTAAATTGATTAATGAGAATTGCTTAAAATTCTTGCTTTAGAAATTAAGTTTCCAAATATATATATATATATATATATATATATATATATATATATATATATATATATATATATATATATATATATATATATATATATTACTAAAAGGACCTCATTCAAACTGGATGGTATCTAATGGAGTTTTTATTCAAAAAGTTACAAGCTTTCTTGGACAAACAGTCCACATTATCAAGTATCCGTACAATGAGCAGACGCGTAGTCCGGCTGTAGTTATATCTGTGTGCTGGGTACTTTTAATACTATAATCGCCTAGCTCTTCCTGTGTGACCTCCACCCTCTCTTGACCTTGGTCTTTCTCTGACCCCTCCTCACAGGTGACCGTTTTCCCGTGCGTTCTCTTACGTTTTTTCTTCGTTTCCTTGCTACTCCACCCCGCTTGACCTTGGTATCAGAGAAAGACCAAGGTCAAGAGGGGGTGGAGGTCACACAGGAAGAGCTAGGCGATTATAGGATTAATAAAAGTACCCAGCACACAGATATAACTACAGCCGGACTACGCGTCTGCTCATTGTACGGATACTTGATAATGTGGACTGTTTGTCCAAGAAAGCTTGTAACTTTTTTGAATAAAAACTCCATTAGATACCATCCAGTTTGAATGAGGTCCTTTTAGTAATTTTACTAATGCACAGAACAACTGTGTATGTGAGAAAGTTAATATATATATATATATATATGTGTATATATATATGATTAAATACTGTATATATCTAATTATGTAGTAAAAATATAATTGTATATATAATATATAATTATATATTTTTTATATATACTGTTTATGTATATATGATTATATATCTAATTATACATTAAATATATAATTGTATATTTAATAAATACATTATCTATATAATATATAATTGTATATATAATTTATATAATCATATACATAATATATAATTTTATCGGAGATATGTTTCGTTTCTGTTCCGGGGAGAGAGAGGTCTAATTAATGTTTTGTCAAAAAGTTTGAGCGGACCACCAGAGTGGCCGAGTGCTTAATCGCTGGTCTGCAAACAAGAGACTATGCTAATAACAGCGAGGTTTGTTTGCAGTAGCTGTGATATAACACAACTATTCCTTCATCCTTTTTTGGGGGTGGTGTGTGCCTTGCAAAACCAAAGGACACGTATTTATTATACCTCTGAGGCTTCCGCCCGGCGTGGTGTGTTAACAGTTCTTAACGTGGCGTGCTGTGTTAATAGATCTTAAAGTGGCGTCTGTGTTAACAGTTCTAATCGTGGCGTGCTGTGTTAAGAGTTCTTAAGTGGCGTGCTGTGTTAAGAGTCCTCAACATGACGTGCTGTGTTAAGAGTTCTTAACGTGGCGTTCTTTGTTAACAGTTCTTAACGTGGCTTGCTGTGTTAAGAGTTCTTAACGTGTCGTGCTGTGTTAAGAATTCTTAACGTGTCGTGCTGTGTTAAGAGTTCTTAACGTGGCGTGCTGTGTTAACAGTTCTTAACGTGGCTTGCTGTGTTAAGAGTTCTTAATGTGGCGTGCTATGTTAACAGTTCTTAATGTGGCGTGTTGTATTAACAGTTCTTAACGTGGCGTTCTTTGTTAACAGTTCTTAACGTGGCTTGCTGTGTTAAGAGTTCTTAATGTGGCATGCTGTGCTGACAGTTCTTAATGTGGCGTGCGGTGTTAACAGTTCTTAACATGGCATGCTATGTTAACATTTCTTAACATGGCATGCAGTGTTAACAGTCCTTAACGTGGCATGCGGTGTTAACAGTTCTTAACATGGCATTCACATCTTTATACACTTAGATAGAATACTTTTACTCTTGAATATTTTTACTCTGCATTTCTTGGTTTGATTTTGTAAGATGGTCGACAATTTTATGACGTCTTAAGAAGATGCTGCATGAGTTTTCTTCACATGCCTGCATATGTCACAGAGGAAGTGATCTATTAGTATGTGGCTTCGGGGATATACTGTAGATGGAGCTATGTCTTTGCTGCCTCACTTCAGCTCCAAGGCTGCTCTCTTCATTGCGCTTTTCATCTGTTCCTCTCTTTCTCTTTCCATTTTCCTCCTAGTTGGCTGTCTGACAATGCTCATTATCTTTACCTTGCTCCTAGCTGTCCCTCCTCATTTGAAAACATATCGTTGGGCTGAACTAAACAATAATGATATAAACAGCACATGAATACACAAACAGCATATGTATATTCACCTGTACATGTGGCTTACTATCTGGGAAAGAATACTGTGGGGGTAAGACATAACTGGCACCAAAGGGGGTGGGGGTGGGAAGGGGTGACCTGTAAAAGTAATGGAAAGCACCAGATATTAGTGTCTAATCCATAGTTTTCGAGGTCACTGAGATGAATAGTGACACTCCCAATGCCCTTTAAGTCCAAGTTCAGCCCTGATAGGAAGTTGGGATGAGAAGGGGTGAAAAATAAAATGTCAGAAATGACAGATGTTAGGGTCTTCTCCGTAGTTTTCGAGGTTGCTGAGATGAATAGTGATACTCCAGGTGCCCTTTAAGTCCAAGTTCAGCCCCGATAGGAATGGGGTGTGAGAAGGTGTGAAATATAAAATGTCAAAAATGTTGAGCAGTGTAATTGAAGCAACAATCTTAACAGGATAGAGAGAGAGAGAGAGGAGAGGGGGTTTAGGAAAGAGAAAGAGGGAAAGAATGAGGAAGACTTGAAGGTGGGGGGAAAGAGAGAGAGAGAGTTTATCTGTTGTCAGTCAGTTTTCCCGAGCAGCGCCGGGTTGGTCAGTTAGTATATACGTATATAATTATATATAAAGTATATTATATATTCTATATGTGTATAAATGTATATGGATAATATATGTGTACACATTATATACGTATTTTATATATATGTACGTATATATGCATATGTGTATATATATATGTGTGTATATATATATGTGTGTATATATATGTGTGTGTGTGTGTAACTGAATCATGAAAATATGCAACATGATGAATATATAAATAAAGATAAAATCCACGAAGGAAAGGGAAACACTGGAGTGCTCTGAGGCCTTTCGACTCTCATCCTTTACTTAGCTGCCAAGCTAAGTAAAGGACGACAGTCGAAAGGCCTCGCAGCACTCCATTGTTTCTCTTTCCTTTGTGGATTTGTGTGTGTATATATATATATATATATATATATATATATATATATATATATATATATATATATATATATATATATATATATATATATATATGTATATATGTATATATAATTGTAATGACCATAATCCCCTCTTAATCCTCTGTTTCTTCATACTGCTTGAATAAGCTTGTCACCAGGAAGCCTAAGATCCGAATGAAGAACCAAAATGTAGAAATTATGAAGCTAGTGGGTTCGACTGCTGCCTTGTGCCTCAGAATTTCTTCACCTGGATCTTCATCTGGATCTTAGGTTTTGTAGTGACAAAAGCATATCCAAAAAGTGTAAAGAAATAGAGGATATATATATATATATATATATATATATATATATATATATATATATATATATATATATATATATATATATATATATATATATATATATATGTAATACACATAGATTAGATTTTTGGCCTTTGCCGATCATTAGTGATCTCACCCCTGGGGCATCGTCGCCAACAGAGCCTCATGGAAATGGGGGTTTATTTTTACCAGGGATGGGCCCTTCCCCATTCTCTTCTCTGTTAGCTAGCCAGTATCGTGGTGGTTGGCATCTTTCATGTAGAAAACAGATGAATCCTTTGCAGAGTCCCGAAACCAGTCATTTCGCAGCTCACTGTAGGAAACGCGACTCTCTCTGATGGATTAGCATTCGCTTCTTGGCAGCAGAGAGAAGGCTTTCCTCGATGCCTGAGATCCATATGGGAATGTACTTTGCGCTTCGCATATTGTGAGAAACGTGCATTATGTGTCAGATTTCAGGAAGGGGTACCCCAGGCAAAATTTCGAGTACTTGCCGCCAGCTCCACCCATCGCTGCGCCTGCATGATCAGGACTGATTTCCCAGAGTCTTTGTCCTTCTTGTGTCTCCTACGTCTGCGTTGTCCTGGTTTGTTCCTCTGCAAATTCATCATCATGTATTCAGAAAAATCGCTTCTTCGACCTTTTGGTGTAGATCCTTATCTCTTCTTTGGAGAGCCTTTTCCAGAGCTTCTTCGTATGTTCCTCGCAGGATTAAGGAGGGTCATTTGGGCCATCGTCCTTTCGACTGAGGTGGTGCATCTTCCTTCGAGTTAGCTGGACTGTGTCTTGAGTTATCCCAAGTTTTGAAATCTGCCACAAGTAACCCGTGAGGATTCTGGAGACGTTTTCGTCTTCACTGGAGCTGCTTCTATCCTCGGGAATTCTTGCGGATTGCTTGGAATGTAAGTCCCGTCCAGCAGATGGTAGAGTTTTGGAGTAATTCTCCGTCTCCTTTTCCAATTATATGGATGCATGTACATGTATAATCATGCGTTAATAGATAGAAACCCTTCAAAAGCTGGAAATTCTTGAAGCAATGTCGCAGACTCCCTGAAGGCGCTGGAGTCAGTTTTGGGAAAGTTCACAGGAGGCCGACGCTATATGTCTCGTCACTCAACTTGATTTTATATGTTTGTTTATATATTGATTCAGTTTCTAGTTTCTTTTTTTTTTCTGGAAGAAGATTTTATGGAAATATGTTTTCATTTCATCACGAATTTTAATTATTACGATTTTTCATTAAATAACTGAATAACTAATAAAGAATATGGGTTTCGACATAAACGCACACACACATATATACTTACACACACACACACACACACACACACACACATATATATATATAATATATATATATATATATATATATATCCGAACTGCTCTGACTCCTCTAAAGAAGATTGCACTGCTATTTTGTGCAGGAACATGAATACGATTCACGCACCAACGTGTACGCTTAATCGTTTGTCACTTGTGATCGTTGTGCTTATATGTATATGCTTACATGCTTATATGTGTATGTATATTTTCGTTGTCGTTGAGCCGTTTTTCTGCCCTTCCTATAGATGTTCTGTTGTTGCACGCATACAGAATCTGCTTTATACAGTATGCTACGTACATAAAGTGTTTGGACGTGAATTATGGCATCTTCCATACTTCTGTACACTTACACTGCCTTTTTATTGCCTTTTATAACGACTTAGGTACATGTTTGTGTAAAGATTTTGATTTCCTTTCGGTTATTTAGGTTTGTAATCACCAGTCAACAATTGAGAGGTTAGTTTATTCCAGAAGGGGATGCCACGCAGCATTTTCCCATTTTTTTCTGAAACCTGTTCCCGTAGAACATGGGTTCGAATCTCTTTATGGGGTTACACCTCTCAAACCTTTTACTGTCAGTTTCCGTTTCAGCGCTGAGTGACCTCATTATAGGTCCCAGCGCGTTGGGCTTTGGCCTAAATTCTATATTCAGTCATTCAACCAGACCAAAGTTTTGAAGGTTTTACGAAAGAGAACGGTAGTTATCTTCATCCGTCTCATGAGGGTAGTAGGCCTATTTTCTCTCCCTGTTTTGAGGATCAGGAAAGTATTGTCAGAGTGGCTTGGCCTTTTCTTCCACTCAGCCTTTCTTTGATCGGGTGTGCGTGTTGTGCAGCAGAGAGAGAGAGAGAGAGAGAGAGAGACGTAAAGTAGCCTGGAAGTGTATATATACTATATATATATATATATATATATATAGAAATCATCAACACACAATCACGTGTGGAACAGAAATAAATTTCTGACTCACGTCGGGATCGAACCCAGGTCTCTCAGGTGGAAAGCAAGGGCGTTATCCACTGGGCCATACAAGTCTAAAAGAAGTTGGAACCTGAGAGCAACTGCACCCAAGGAATTACCTGGGCAAGCTAACTGCTTGCATACCAGGCGAGTTTTCCCCCAACTTCCCGACTCAGCAATGACCCAATAGACAACATTTCATTCGAATTATCTCCTTCTGAGTGAATAAGATAGAAATCATCAACACACAATCACGTGTGGAACAGAAATAAATTTCTGACTCACGTCGGGATCGAACCCAGGTCTCTCAGGTGGAAAGCAAGGGCGTTATCCACTGGGCCATACAAGTCTAAAAGAAGTTGGAACCTGATGATTTCTATCTTATTCACTCAGAAGGGATAATTCGAATGAAATGTTGTCTATTGGGTCATTGCTGAGTCGGGAAGTTGGGGAAAACTCGCTGGTATGCAAGCAGTTAGCTTGCCCAGGTAATTCCTTGGGTGCAGTTGCTCTCAGGGTTCCAACTTCTTTTAGACTTGTATGGCCCAGTGGATACCGCCCTTGCTTTCCACCTGAGAGACCTGGGTTCGATCCCGACGTGAGTCAGAAATTTATATATATATATATATATGTATATATATATATATATATATATATGTATATATATATATATAATATATAGAGAGAGAGAGAGAGAGAGAGAGAGAGAGACGTAAAGTAGCTTGGAAATTTAGAGAGAGAGAGACGAGAGAGAGAGAGAGAGACGTAAAGTAGCTTGGAAATTTAGAGAGAGAGAGAGAGAGAGAGAGAGACGTAAAGTAGCTTGGAAGTGTAGAGAGAGAGAGACGTAAGTTGCTTGGAATTGTAGAGAGAGAGAGAGAAGGAGTTTAGTGAACATTAGAAGAAATAAGACAGAGACTACATAGAAGTGAAATGTCAAAAACGAGAGAGCTTCTCCCTATAGCATAGCGGTGCACTTTTATTTGTATTGCGTTGCACCACATATGAATGACTCCGTTTCTGTCTGTTGACTTTCACTTGATAGTAACGCAGGGGACTCGGTAAGTTAGGTTGAAATTGTCTATTAATACTTTCTACCACCCAGGAGGGGGTAAGAATTCGCCGGGCACGGTTTTTCATAAGTTTATTCTTAACACTAAACTATTTCACACGGCCAGCCACACTGGACTTAGAAATTTCTTGATGTTAAGAGAGTTGAGTGACACAAATCTTATTCTAAAGGGAATTCAAGTAACTCTGGCTAAAAATTGATCAGAATGAACTCTGGACCTATGTTGAATAAAACTCCGCCTCCTTGAGGACGTCTACTTTACTCTTAATGGTTCAATCTTAACTCCCACTTTTAGCAAGGACAAATCAGGTCAATTTTGCTGACCTTTTGATTCCTCTAGCGCCTCCTTCCTTTCCCACATCTTGGAGGTTTGTTATGGTTAGTCTTCAATTTACTTGGTCTCATGGCTCATCATTTTAAACTATCAACATTGTCTCTCGCTCTCTCTTTCTCTCTCTCTCTTTCATAATCCCGATCAGTGAATCTCATACTTATTCACTGCATAACATTACTCGGTCACCTACCTGCATTGACTACAATGCAAGTAGATAACCAACTCAACAATATACAAAACCATTACAAAAATTAATTCTAAGCCAACCAATGAAGGTAAACTTAGCAATAATAATGTAATGCGAATTTGAATAAAGTAGTCATGTAAGCAGGTGTATGGAAATAAATTTATATGAATGCCTATAATATACATTCAAAGAAAAACTTGACTATAGTCAATTATTTCAATGTCAATAATTTCTATTAACAATCAATAAATGCAAGAAATATTATAAAGCATCATAGTGCTAAACACAATAAGTAAGAATTTAAAAATCAAACACTCAAACTAAACGCAGAAAATGATGGCAAAGTAAATATATCAAATGCCTATTACTCTCTGGTTACAAAAAAAATCATAAATTGTATAATAAAAAAAAATCAATCATCAAATGTTGAAGTGGCAAGTCAATGGTAAATGCTATTACTCTCTAGGAAGGATTCTGTCCATCATGTCCTTGATTATGGTAAGCTTATTCAATATCAATTTCCTGACAATCATAAAAGAAATGAAAGCAAACAGTACCAAAAGAATGACATTTATGAATGACATGATAGGAGAAATCTCGGTCTTATATGTATGAAAGAAAGTATGAACCTCTTCTAGCTTTGTGAATGTCTCCAATTCCAGTTCTGAAAGTTGAAATTCGTTAATAACTGCAAACTGATGTACACTTTTACTGAAATTCAAACTGTATGTCGTGAAAGCTGTTGGTTTGTAATACAAATTATGTAGAATGACCAATTCACAAGCAGATGAAAATGAGTGTACGTTAATGAAAACTACTTCTGTTTGGTTTGTAATACAAATTATGTAGAATGACCAATTCACAAGCAGATGAAAATGAGTGTTCGTTAATGAAAACTACTTCTGTTTTGTTTGACTTACAGTCAATCTTAGCATTCAATCTGTTTGCTGAGAACACAAAAATTTCATCATCAATGATTTGAGCCTTGAAAGTTTCTGTAAACGGTATATATTTACAATGGTTCTTACCATTCTTGTTGTTTACAAGATCATCTAGGCAATGACGAGCATTCAAGGGTTCATAGAAATTCACAATGTTACAAACATATACACCATCATTAAGCATGACACATTCCCTGAACTCATGTTCGGAAATTTCGGTCACTAGGAAAGAATCATGCTGCAAGGCAAAGTGTCGAACTGTTCCTTCTAGTACAATGGACTTATTATCTACTATCATTGGGAATGGATAGACTGACATCAATGAGTTGACGTCTGGATTGTTGAAAGGGATCACTAGTATGATTTGATTGGCTACCACTTTCACTGTGATCAGGCCATAATAGTCCACTATATTTTCTACTAGTGGCTTCAAATGGTTGTTTACAACACACTTCTGGATAATGGCTTCAATTTCACTAGGGGTTATCAGAAAAGGCGACAGCGGGTTTTTACCTGCCATCATGATTGCATTGAGTAATTCCTTGTATTCCAGAAGGAAATTACTTGTTTCTATGAGCAGTTGCTCCATCATTTCTGTTTGATGGATTCTAGCAATTTCTGATGAAACATTATGGAGGGCACTATTCACAAATTCTTTCAGCACTGTGATCATTTTCTGATTTTGATTGACATTTCCTATTACTTTATTATAGACAGTGCCCTGCTCAGAAGCCCAATTTTCGAGTTGTGCCACTCTTTCCTTTAGCCTTTCAACGTTACCATCGGTCGCCACTCCAAAGAGATTGTGTAAAGCGACACCTATAAAGGGTATGAGTGATCGCTTTACTACTTTCCTTGGCATAACCCTATCGATGTCCCTCTGCAACTTGGAGAGCATGTCGTACAAATTTCTATCTTGGACACTTTGTAATCCTGCCTGTATCTGATTGCTCAGCTGGACTAACTGCTCTCTCTGATCGATAATGGAGTCCGTCTGGATCTTAACAATGGCTAGGTCCTGTATCATCTTAACCTTGCCATGCTCCTTAATGATGGCTCCCTTCCTTAGTTGTACGAGTGAGTTCACAATTTGACTCACTGCCAACCACCATACAATCCATTTGCTGAAATAATGTTATTAAGCAGTAAAAATCTTATCAACTACATTTGTTTACCATTGCACTTGCCATTACCTTCTTCTCAAATTATACCTTGGGGTCATTGAAGATTCTATTTTATTATCTATCTTATCTTTATTGGACAAATCTTTTAACCGGGTAGACGACCAAGGTTCTGAGTGAACTACTTTAATGTGGTTCCAATGTACAATGGATTCTTTCAAGGTAATTTCATGCATTAACTTGAATTTATTTAACTTCAAAACTTCTAAAACTCTATATGGACCTCGAAATTTTGGTGATACTTTAATATTAGGTCCTTCAAGAACATGATTGAGTACATAAACTTGTTGTCCTACCTTTAACGAGGGTATGGTGGATCTGTTATTGTAATACTTACTAGATTTTTTATGTAACTCCTTTAATCTAGCCCTGGTGACTTTAACGGTCTCGTACGTACGTCTTGTCTTCCAAGCAATATAGTCCTCGTAGTTGTACGTACGTCTGGGTGGTGCGGCATCATCCAAAAGTGAATTTGGCATTCTCTTTTGGTAGCCATACAATAGGAAATGAGGAGTTTCTCCTATTGATTCATTTACTGTGTTGTTTAGAGTAAATTGTATGTCTTCGAGAGTCAAGTCCCAGTCTTCAGTGCTAGGGGTTACCAATGTTTTCAGAACATCCTTTATCTTGCGATTTGTTCTTTCTACTGCTCCATTTGAGCTTGGCTTATATGCTGTTATTTGACATTTCTGTATTTCATAAAAGTCACACAAATTAGTTAGAATGTCACTAGTAAATTCAGCAGCATTGTCTGAGAGCAAAACTTGAGGACATGAATGTCTGGTTATAATTCTAGACTTAATGGCTTCTGCCACCGTTGATGCTTCTCTGTTTCTAGTTGGAACAATTTCTACGTATCTGGTCAAATAGTCAATGAAAACTAAAATCTGTTTATTTCCTCTGATGGTGTTCGGGAATGGACCTAAGAAATCCATTGTGACTACTTGAAAAGGATTTAATTCTGAAGGATACATTTGCAGAGGAGCCTTGACGTTGACATTCCCCTTATGTATATTACATAGGGTACAATTCTGAACAAATCAAGTAGCATCTTCACTACATCGAGGCCAAAAATAGTTTCTAGTGATTGTTCTACATGTTTTCTTAATTCCAGGATGTCCTGATAACTTGTATGAATGGGTTAGTTCTAAAACGTCTTGTATTAGTGTATTAGGAATGTACAAACGTGAACAAGCATTTGGTTCGTCTGAAGTCTTGTACAATAACCCATCTATCAATTGAAACTCTGAATTTTTCTCACCTTGCAAGAGGCTACCAATTACTTCCCTTATTCTAGAATCCTTTTGTTGTTCCTGACGAACTTTGTCTAAATCTAAGTCTGTGATTTGACAACTGAAGGCGAAATTATGAGTGGTAATTTGTTTCTCTTTCTCTTCTTGTGATCTAGATAAGGCGTCAGCTAATGTGTTATATCTACCAGGTATGTATCTAAATTCTGGGGCAAATTCTAATACGCTAACGAACCATCTATTGAACTTCATATTGTTGGTAAAAGCCCTTTTCTTGAAAAGATCACAAATGGGTTTATGATCTGTAAGAACATTAATTTTATGTCCTAGCAAAATGTGTCTAAATTTCTGTAATCCCCAGACTGATGCCAAACATTCCCTTTCTGTTGTACTGTAATTTCTTTCAGCTGCATTCAAAACTCTACTGGCATAGTATACAGTCCTCATCCTTGTTTTATCCTTTTGCATCAAGACGGCACCTAGTCCTGTACTTGAAGCATCACAGGCTAAGTAGAATTCCTTCTCGAAGTCTGGATAAACTAGGATAGGATCTGTTATCAACATATCCTTTAGTGTTTTGAACGCTGCTTCCTGTTCATCTTTCCACTCATAGCTAGCATCTTTCCTAGTTAACTCAGTTAATGGTTTTGCTATGGTAGCAAATCCCTTTATGAAAGGTCGATAATATCCTACCATACCTAGGAATCTTCTTAGTGCCTTCAAATTTCTTGGGGCTGGATAGTCCACAATAGCCTTAATCTTTCCTTCTTGCATTTTCAAACCATGTTCACTGATAACATGTCCTAGATATTCTAGAGATTTCTTCAGAAACTGACATTTCTTAATTTTTACCTTTAAACCGGCCTTTCTGAGCCTATCTAATACTAATTCTATTGTCTTGAAATGACTCTCTACATCCTTACTAGCAATTATTACACCATCAAGATAAACCGATACGTCTTCAACATCTCCCAAGATTTGCTGCATTAAACGTACAAACGTTAAAGGAGCTGAAGTAAGACCAAACGGCATTACCTCAAATTGCAAATGTTCTTTGTGAGTACTGAATGCCGTGAGATGCTTGGATTCTTCATCGAGAGGAACTTGCCAATATCCACTTAGTAGATCGAGGCTAGAAAAAACCTTGGCACCTCCTAATTGAGCTAACATGTCATTAATGACTGGCATTGGCATTCGATCAGGGACGGTGTGGGAATTCAATTTCCGGTAATCAATTACCATCCTCCATGTACCGTCTTTCTTTGGAACTAGCAGTAAAGGTGAATTATAAGGTGACTTAGAAGGTATTACGACTCCATCTTCCTTCATCTCTTCAACCATCTCGTCTACAATAGGTCTTTGACTTATTGGAAGTTTGTAGTTAGGTATATAAAAAGGTCTAGCACCATCTTCTATGACTATTTTGTGCTGCAGGACATCTGTCCTTCCTAACTTATCTCCTGTTACTGCTACAACACTCCTATATTACTCTAATATCTGTATTAACCTGTCCCTACAATGAGGAAAATCTGTATTATTTACTTCCCCTTCTAATTTAACTCTCGTGTCAGCTACAGAGACAAATGCTTTTTCACTTATGGTTAGTAAAGGGTTAGTAATCACAATTCCCTTACAGAATTCCATGCCGGCATGCAATTCTAGTCTCTTGTCAGAATAATTATACACATAAGTCGTGCAATTTCCACCATTAAGTCTTACTAGGGAATTGTCCATTTTCACAAAGTCTGGTAAGTCTTCATTAACTAATAACACATCTGTATCACCTAGGTTTTTATCTGTTACAATTCTAAGACAAACCTTTGTCAGACCTTGTGGATGCAGTATAACGCTATTGTTTAATTTGAGTTTTACAAGGTTATCATCGGCAGTACTAACTAAGCAGATCTCTTCTGCATTCTGTGCATCGGCAGTGTAACAGACATCAGTATCATCTGAACTTTCATCTTGTGGTATCACAGAACCTAGCTCTGTCATTTTCAGGTTGCCTAACAGCAACACCTCATTGAGATACTTCTCTTCCGTATCTTCTCTTATTATTAAGTGACTACAATCTATTAGCGTGTCAGGATCGTCAGGTTGGGAAAAAGAACTAAGTTCTTCGGAGGTATCTACTTGTCGTGCACTTGAGTTATCAGGTTCATACCTGCTATCTGAGAATTCCTCCTGAGTGGCTTCTAGGCTTTTAAAAGTAGTTTGTCTATCTTCTTCTATTTCTTCTATCATTGAATTTCTACTCACTGTCCTACCCGGGTTAGCATTAAATTCTATTTCTATCTGTTGGATGTCTACTTCTTCAGATGAGGCTGTCTCAGGTAAAGTGATCAAGTTTATCTGAAACTGTTCCTCTTCTTCAAGAGAGCAAACATTTCCTCTATCAATTTCCTTGATAGTTATTCTTCCATTGCTACAATCTAGTGCAATTCCACATCTTTTCATAGCCTGGAAGGAAAATAGAGCTTGAGCTGGAAAATATTTCTCTTCCAACACCACAAACTCTTCCCTGTATTTCTTATTTAGAATTTCTATCTCTAAATTGA
>JANJGK010005350.1:2500-10000 GCA_039081455.1 Macrobrachium rosenbergii
CATCTGATTCCTCCATGGTAAGGAACTGTACGTGAAGCTGCTTCCATTTATTTTGACTGTGGTGCATTTGTTTATGCTTCGAAGGTAGTATTAAGAGTTGAGTTTTGTTGCCTGTTTTTCATTTTGCTTATATACTTCAGTTTCATTCTCACTCATAATTCCCTCATATGTTACAACATCCCCTGCATTGAAGATCCGTGTTGTGAGCAACCTGTTTTGTGAGATCTCCTGTAGATCAACGGTGCCATCCTCTTACAAATTGCAAGTGCCATAACAAGTCAAGATTTCCGGAATCCCAGTGTGAACATCGCTTTGACTACGGTACTCCATCTTGTACTGTCTAAGGATCCCGTTCCCCTTCTGCAAAATGTGTTAGCCTAGTCAGGCATAGATACTAGCTTGCAGTAGTGTGGCACTCTTGTTTGTTGTTTGTCATCTAGTACAGTAATTTTGATAGTGCCACAAACTCTATTGATAACTCTTGTATATATTTTATCTTCTGATACCTTTAGTGAATTATATGCTTTAAGTGGACACAGTAAGTTTTACCTTGAATCGTTTTTTGATTGACATTGAGTTGTGTTAATTTCACTAAAGCATTACAATTTGATCACTGGAGTGTGGCCCCCTTATTCTGTTGATGTTTCCAAAGGCATAGTTTAGAGCCTTCCCTTAACCACAAAGGCTGCGCAAGTGACGGTGGCGACTTTGCCAGGATCGTTAGAACTCTGGGGCAAGCGGCAATATTAATTTTCAATTGAAATTCATGACCCCTTATGTCTCAGCTAACTAGCAGAACAGTTACGATTGGCTAATCTGAGTATCCCTTATTGTTCCACCACTTCTATGGCCAAACCTATGTTTGGCATCTATTGACTACAGCACACAACGAGTAAGTACATTTATTCTGGTATTTCATGTTTTTTGTATTTGTGATTCTCGAGTGTTTGAGATTCATGCCTCACGAGAGGCTGCTCACCGGTCACTTTGTAGCTTTGAGATCGAGTTGCCCCAAATCACTGACTGTAGCTTTACCGAGTGTGAGTGCAGTGTTATTTATGAGACTGTGTGCCTCAGTTGATGTACTAAGTGTTTAATAAGTGCTGTGATAAAGTGTTAATGATTTAACAGCTTGGAAAAATATACATTCACATTTGAATATGTAAGATAACCTCCTTGCTAAGAAATTCTTTCTGGCAACCTCTTGCGGCAACTGGTCACTTACCCAGTGTCTACTATTAGAACTTACTCATCCATGCATTTTTCCAGAGTAGTCAAGTCACCTTTCTACAATTTAATCATTATCTGAATGTGTCATAAGTTTACTTGATTTTATCTTCTCTATCATATACGTAATATTGTTATCATTGCTTAGTTCAAGAACTGCAGTAAGAATCCTTTAAAATAACATAAATGCAAATATCCCTCTGAGTTTTGAATGATAATAAGCATTAGAGTATTCATAGTAGAATCTGAAGTCTTACCTTTCGACGTGTGGTTAAACGTCAAGGCCGAGATTTCATTTACCCCTATTGTTTACTTGATCTCCGTAGATTGTTTGACTCGATAGCCTGTAATTTTGACAGTTCCCTCTAATCTCAAGAGAAAGCTTTCCAATTTTCCTTTCATTTTAGCTGGCTAGTTGTCCGACTACGGGAATGCTCGTTTGTTTGGTATTATTACATGCTCCTGGGATTTATTTACTGATTTTGTGAGACTAAAAGGTATTACTTCTCCTTCTACAAGAACACTGTGATTTTATGTATGTCTTGATTTGTGCATATACCTTTGAACATCTACGAACTATTGTTTTACGCTTGATAAAGTGGTTAATTTATGTACAAACTCATCAGATAACTAGCCAACCTGAGTGCATTCTGCACACCCCTGACAGCTACACTATTCTTGTTGGAAGTATGCCACACGTTGTGTGAAGTATCTTGCTGAGTCCTGTGAGACTCCCCATCTATGGTGATAACTTGTGCTTTTGCAGTGAGTTTTCTATTTGGAGAAACCATTGCTTGCTACGTTCCTAAGAGCATTGTTGAGTTTTTCTTTTGAACACTGTTACGTCCCTCGGGACCCACACCTGCCTAAACCTTTGAGAATGCCAACCACATTCATTCGAGAACCACTTATGCACCTTTGGGTGCCTGTTGTTGAGTGTTTTGTGAACACTGTTATGTTCCTGCTGGAACACTTGCTTATGTACATTGAGTGTGCCACCTTGGAGAAGTGCCATCTCCATTCTTAGGAGCACCACCTACATTCCTTCAAGAATACCTACGCACCTTTGGGTGCAAATTGAAGCTTTGTTGAACCTGCTATTTGTGTCCTGTGGGACTTACACTGTGAGTGCCACTGTGTTCTGATAACACACCTGCATCTTATGAGACAAACCTTTCACACCTTTTGGGGCCACCGTACTCGACCGAGCAAACCAAACCTCTGAAGTAGGCTTTTGCCTGACTTCCCCTGATTGTGACTTGTTGAGTGCCAGTGAGTGCTTCATACTGAATTTCGTACTCTGGGAGTACCTCACTTATGTGCCATTCTGTCTGTCTATAGTACAGTTGAGAAACCAAGCTTACCACTACGAGTGCCACCTTTTGTTGGCACTCCTCACTCTAAGTTTTTTGGAACCTTATCTATGAGTGTCACCTTCACTGGCACTTCCCTCTACATTCCTCGGAACACTACATCTGCCCACACCAGTGCCATCCCTTAGCATTTCCGTTACTAACATTTCATTTGCATATCCACTGTGTAAGACTTACGCTGAGGACTTTAGGGTCTTCCAGGCACTTGGGCTGGAAAGAAACATCCGTGGAGGATCCCTTACTACCTGGGTTGATGCTCAGGTAGCTAGGGACCAACAGGAGAGAAAAGACAAAGGAGACCAAGAAAGGATAGTAAGAGAAGCCCAGCGGGCAGAGAGAGAAGCTCAGAGAACTCATGAGCTGGTAGTCGCTAAGTTCAGAGCCGAAAATCCACTTCTGCTTTTCCCCCATCTGAGTTACAAGGGGGGAACAGCCTCATCCAAGCCTGGTCAGATGAAGAATTGAAGACCTAGCTACATGACATCGAATGGAGCTTCGAGTATTATAAGCCTATCCCCACTGAGACAGCACTTATTTTGAATAGGCATGTACAAGGAAAAGGATTTATTGCTCTTCAGTCCTTGTCCACTGAGGAGCAAGATCTCACAGCCGTAAGGCAAGCAATCACCAAGGCGTACGAAATTACCCCTGAAAGGGGAGACAGAGTTGCCGTAGCCTGCCAAAGAATGCCGGACAAACCTGGATGAAGTGGGTCTACCATAAGGATAAGAATATCAACCCCTGGATGGAATCCCTCTTGACCACATCATACGATGCTGTTTTTGAGCATATGAAGCTGGAGGACTTTTTCCATTATACCCCAAGTGCCCTCGCTACATGAGTAATGCCCTGCAACCATCGCTGAGTGCTGCTGGTTGGCCAACGAGTGGGAGACTTATCGCTGGCCTCTAAGTTCCTTACACAAAAAGCTTAGTCCTCCAGTGTATAAATCATCTGTGGCCCAGCCAAGAAATAGACTTCCTCTTAAACCTTTCATCTGCCATCTGTGCAAGAAAACCAGACACAAAGCTGATCATTGCCTGCCCAAGCCTGGAAATAACCAAAAACCTTATACAAGCACGTCTAGCAAGACTACTCTGGCCGGGAGCAACTCTGCTGCTTAAGGTTCCCAACACCGCCTTACTGTTACCCCAACTGGGTTAGGTTTCAAAACGGACTGTAGTAAGGTCATTTGTAAGGAGTGCAAGAAGATTGGGCATGCATGTGCATGCTACGTAGGATGCCCCAGTATTTCCAAACCAAAACGGTTCTGACAGAGGTCAGTACACATGGGTCCATCAATTGGATAGGGTTGGACTATATGACTGTAGCCCCCATTAACGGTTCAGGACAGGCTCGTGTGCTCACTAACATTGTCAACACAGGATTGGAAGTCAGTCTCATATTGAGAAGTCAGGTGCCTCCTGAAGCCTGTATTCATAAGGATGAATGCATGTCTGTCTGTTAGTTCAATGGTCACCAGTTGGAACTCCCAACAGTCTGCTTAACTGTCGTTCAGGTTGACCTTCTGAAAACAAGAGAACATCGGTTTGGAGTAACTGAGAAGCTTGCTACCAGACACCCCCTGCTGTTAGGACAGGATTCTCTACAGTGGAGAGACTCGCAAGTCCCTCTACAATGCATGACAGTAGTGCCCACAGAACCAAAGGAGAAATCCTTCCTCTATGCATGCCTAACAGAAAGCTCTCTACCACTGCCAGATGGCCTCAGGCATTCATCCCAGAACTTATGAATGTGATCCATGTACCCGACAGCAGTTCCGCCCGGGGAACCTGTCCACCTTCCTATCTCTCCTCCTATCCTATTCCCTGGTGGCCCCCCAACCTCTCAACCTTAGGAGCTGACTGGCCCTCCTTTCTTACTTCGGTCCTCGGTGGCTCCACAAACTCGCAACCTGTGGATCCATCTTGGCCTCACTTGCCAACACCTCACATAACCAAAGAGGAATGCTCTCCTCTTGAAATCAGTGACATGATAGTGCCATTCACTGACACACTCTACCAGATGCCTGCCATCGCCGAGGCAACCTGCATCAATTCCCACCTGATTTGGAAAAACAGGGTTCCCTAAGGGTCCGAACCTGAACACTACACCAATATCCCCTTTGAGAGGACACCTCATAACCTGAGGGAACTAGCAGGTGTTACTGACCCCATTCCTGAAAACCAAGTCTCCAAAATGACGCCCATACTACTTGAACAGTTTGAGTAGTATCAGGTTTCATCAGTCACGATAGAAGAGTCTGTGCCAAGCACCATCCCTGTAACTGTCCCTTCCTTAGTACCAATGGTGAGACTCCCTACAGATCTCCCTCCCAGAGACCTCAATTGTGCCTTAAATCCACTGCCAGTGCCGTCTGAGTGCCCTGTGCAGTGCCTTGCTCCTTCCTACATGGATGTTGAGCCCCTCATGCAGCATCCTCCAGTATCTGGCCCTACCCTATTGCCAATAACAACACGTAATAATGATCTCCTCCAAGAGATCAAACTTATATCTCTAACCAACTGCTAGTTCCCCTTGTGTGCACTGAGCAGTGTTCTGCTCCCTCCTCCATGGATGTGAAGACCTCCCTTATGTCTGAAGGCGTCGCCCTTAGCCCAGGACAAGACCATATGTCCTTGCACAATCCAATAACTATAGAACCAGTGCCTAACAGAAAGAATAACTGTATGGTTGTCTGCCTTAAGAAATTATGCTTACAACACTATAGCTGGAAGTTTAAATGCTTAAAGCATGAACAATAACTGAGAGTTGCTTGTGGCCTGCGTCCCACCTTGGCACAGTGCCTTTTCTTCTCCGAGTACATAGTGCCTATTTCCAGAGGTGGCAACTAAGTTACTCCCTGCTAATGAAATTTTGTGACATAATTTTTCTCCTATTTACTAAAGTTACCTTAGCTAAAACTCTCCTTTTGTTTACCATTGCTTTTCTTTGCATTATCTCCTTTTGCACTGTTATCAGTTGCAATATCTTATGCATAGATTAGCACAAGCATTTTTGTGAAAAATCAGACAAAGGCTGTCTAATCAAATCAACCACAGTCCATGTATTATTATTGAATGGATTGGTATGTTATGATTCACCTAGCTAAGATGTAATGTTTAAGAGGCAAGTGAGTATAAAGTTGAAACATGGAAATGAAATCTTAATATTAGTTATGATCTTTTATCATAAATAAATAGATAAATAAATAAATAAATAAATAAATAAATAAATAAATAAATAAATAAATAAATAAATAAATAAATAAATAAAAAGTTAAATATAAATAAATAAATAAGAATAAATAAATAAATAAATAAATAAATAAATAAATAAATAAATAAATAAAAATATATTAAAATAAATAAAAAAATAAATAAAAAATATAAATAAATAAAAATAAATAAATATATAAAAATAAATAAAAGAAAATAAAAAAATAAATAAATGAAAATATATAAAGAAAGATAAATAAATAAATAAAAATATATAAAGAAAAATAACTAAATAAATGAAAAAAAATAAATAAAAAAAATAAATAAAAAATAAACTAGTAAAAGTAAAAGAAAATAAAAGAATAAAAATACAAAAATAAATAAAAATAAATAAATAAATAAAAATAAATATATAAAAAAATAAAAAATAAAGATAAATAAAAAATAAACAAAAACAAATAAAAATAAATAAACAAAAATAAATAAATAAAATAAATAAACAAATAAAAATAAAAATAAATAAAGAAATTAAAACAAATAAGATGATAAAAATTAATAAATAAATAAAAATATATGAATATAAATAAATAAAAATAAATAAAGACAAATAAATAAAGAAAAATAAATAAATAAATAAAAATGAATAAAAATAAAAATATATAAATAAAAATAAATAAAAATATAAAAATAAAAAAATTAAAAAAAAATTAAAATAAATAAATAAATAAAAATGAATATAAATAAAAAAAAAATAAATAATAAAACAAATAAAAAAGATAGATAAAAAATACATAAATATAAATAAATAAAAATAAATAAATAACTAAACATATAAAAATAAATAAAAAGAATAAAATAAATAAATTAATAAATAAAAATGAATAAATAAATTAATATAAATGAAGATAAATAAATAAAAATCAATCAGTAATTAAAAATAAATAAATAAAAATACAAAAATATAAATAAACAGAAAAAGATAAATAAATAAACAAAAATCAATAAATAAAAATAAATAAGTAAAAATAAATAAATAAATACATAAAAGAAAACAATAAATAAATAAAATTAATAAAATTTAATGAATAAATAAAAAAATAAAATTAAATAAAAAATAAAGGAAAATAAAAAAAAAATAATTGAATAAAAATAAATAAATAAATTAATAAATAAAAATAAACAGATAAAAAAATAAAAAATAAAATCAAATACATAAAAAAGTTAATAAATAAAAATAATTAAAAATAAAAGAAAAAAATAAAGATAACTAAATAAATAAAAATAAATAAATAAATAAAAAAAAGAAAACAAGTAAAATTAAATAAATAAATAAAAATAAATATATAACTAAAAATAAATAAATAAATGAATAAAAATAAATAAATAAATAAAAACATATAAATAATTAAAAATAAATAAACATAAATAAATAAAAATAATAAAAAAATAAATAAATATAAAAATAAATAAATAAATAAAATAATGGAATACTTAAAAACGAATAAATAAATGAATAAAAATAGTTCAAAATAAATAAATAAAAATAAATAAATAAAGAAAAATAAATAAATGAATAAAAAATAAATCAATAAAAATAAATAAAAAAGAATAAATAAAAATAAATAAATAAATTAAAATAAATAAATAAAAATATAAATAAATAAATAGAAAAAAATAAATAA
>JANJGK010005350.1:25000-37500 GCA_039081455.1 Macrobrachium rosenbergii
TAAAAAAATATTTAAAAATAAATAAAGATAAATATATATGATAAATAAAGATAAATAAATAAATAAATAAAAATAAATAAATAAATAAAAACATATAAATAATTAAAAATAAATGAACATAAACAAATAAAAGTAAATAAAAGAATAAATAAATATAAAAATAAATAAATAAATAAAATAAACCAATAATTAAAATAAATAAATAAAAATAATTCGAAATAAAAAAATAAAAATAAATGCATAGATGAAAGTAAATAAGAAAATAAATAAATAAATAAATAATTAAATAAAAATGAATAAATAAAAGTAAATAAAAATAAGTAAATAAATTAAAATGAATTAAAAAAATAAAAAATATAAATGTAAATAAATATATAGAAAAATATGAATAAATAAATAAAAATTAATAAATAAAAATAAATAAATAAATAAAAATAACAAAATAAACGAAACATAGATAAAATTGAATAAAAAAATTGTGAAAATTAGTAAAAAATAAAAAAAGAATAAAAAAAAATTAAAATAAATAAATAAATAAAAATAAATAAATAAAATTAAATAAAAAAATTAATAAAAATAAACAAATAAAACTAAATAATTGAATAAAAGTAAATAAATAAACAAATAAAAGTTATCTTATTAAAATAAATAAATGAAAAATATAAATAGATAAAGAAAAATAAGTAAATAAAAATAATTGAAAATAAATGACTAAAAATATAAAAATAAATAAATAAATAAATTTAAATAAAAAAAATATAAATATATAAATAAAAATAAATAAATAAATAAAAATAAAAAAACAAATAAATAAATAAAAATAAATAAATAAATGTAAAAATAAATAAATAAACAAAATAAATCAATAGTTAAATATAAATAAATAAATAAATCAAAATAAATGAAAATAGTTATATAAAAATAAATAACTAAATAAAAAATAAACAAATATGCATAAATAAATAACAATAAATAAATAGAAAAAATAAATAAATAAATAAATAATTAGAAATAAATAAATATATAAAAATTAAATAAATAAAAATATTAAAATAAAAAAATAAATGAAAATAAATAAATAAAAATTAACAAACAAATACAAATAAGTATATAAATAAAAGTAAATGGAAATAAATAAATAAAAATAAGTAAATAAGTAAAAATTAATAAATAAATAAATAAATAAATAAATAAATAAATAAATAAATAAATAAATAAATAAATAAATAAATAAATAAATAAATCTATAAGCAAATAAAGAGAAATAAATAAAATAAACAAATATATAAAAATAAATAAATTAATAAAAATAAATAAACAAATAAAAATAAATAAATAAAAGTAAATAAAAATAAATAAATAAAAATAAGTAAATAAGTAAAAATTAATAAATAAATAAATGAATAAAGAGAAATAAATAAAATACATAAATATATAAAGATAAATAAATGTATAAAAATAAATAAATAAATAAAAATTAATAAAAATAAATAAATAAATAAAATAAGTAAAATAAATAAATAAAAAAAAACTAATAAAAAATATATCAATAAATAAAAATAAATAAAAAACAATAACAATAAATAAATAGAAAAAATAAATAAATAAATAAATAATTAAAAATAAATAAATATATAAAAAATAAATAAATAAAAAATTTAAATAAAAAAATAAATGAAAATAAATAAATGAAAATAAATAAATAAAAATTAACAAACAAGTACAAATAAGTATATAAATAAAAGTAAATGGAAATAAATAAATAAAAATAGGTAAATAAGTAAAAATAAATAAATAAATAAATAAAAAAATATCAATAAATAAATATATAAATAAATAAAGAGAAATAAATAAAATAAACAAATATATAAAAATAAATAAATTAATAAAAATAAATAAACAAATAAAAAAAATAAATAAAAGTAAATAAAAATAAATAAATAAAAATAAGTAAATAAGTAAAAATTAATAAATAAATAAATGAATAAAGAGAAATAAATAAAATACATAAATATATAAAGATAAATAAATTAATAAAAATAAATAAATAAATAAAAATTAATAAAAATAAATAAATAAATAAAATAAGTAAAATAAATAAATAAAAAAAAATAATTAATAAAAAATATATCAATAAATAAAAATAAAAAAAAATAAAAATAAATAAAACAATAAATAAATAAAATAAATAAATAAACATAAACAAATAAAAAAATAAAAGTAAATAAATAAATAAAAATAAATAAATATCTAAAATTTAAAAAATAAATAAAAATAAATATTTATATAAAATAAATAAATAAATAAATAAAAAAAAATAAATAAAAACATATAAATAATTAAAAATAAATGAACATGCATAAATAAAAGTAAATAAAAGAATAAATAAATATATATAAAATAAATAAATAAATAAATAAACCTAATTCAAAATTAGTAACTAAAAATAAATTTATAAATAAAAATAAATAGAAAATAAATAAATAAATAAAAATAAATAAATAAATAAATAAAAATGAATAAATAAAAATAAATAAAAATAAATAAATAAAAATGACTAAAAATAAATACATAAATTAAAATAATAAAAAAAGTAAATATATAAGAATATAAATAAGTAAAAATTAATAAATGAAAATAAATAAAAAATAATAAATAAACAAATAAATAAATAAACAAAAAAATTAAGATAAATAAAAATAATAAAATAAAAAAATAATAACAAAAATTAAATAAAAAAATTTGTGAAAATGAGTAAAAAAATAAATAAAAAAATAAAAAAATAAATAAAAATAAATAAATAAAAACATATAAATAATTAAAAATAAATGAACATGCATAAATAAAAGTAAATAAAAGAATAAATAAATAAATATAAAAATAAATAAATAAATAAATAAACCTAATTCAAAATTAGTAACTAAAAATAAATTTATAAATAAAAATAAATAGAAAATAAATAAATAAATAAAAATAAATTAATAAAAATGACTAAAAATAAATAAATAAATTAAAATAATAAAAAAAGTAAATATATAAGAATATAAATAAGTAAAAATTAATAAATGAAAATAAATAAAAAAATAATAAATAAATAGATAAATAAATAAATAAAAAAATTAAAATAAATAAAAATAATAAAATAAAAAATAATAACAAAAATTAAATAAAAAAAATTGTGAAAATGAGTAAAAAAATAAATAAAAAAATAAAAAATAAATAAAAATAAATAAATAAATAAAAATAAAGAAATGAAAATAAATAAAAAAATAAAATAAAAATAAATAATTAAATAAAAGTAAATAAATAAAAGTAAACTGTTTAAAATAAATAAATGAAAAAATAAATAAATAAAGAAAAATAAATAAAGAAAAATAATTGAAAATAAATGATTAAAAATATAAAAATAAATAAATAAATAAATTTAAATAAACAAAAAATATAAATATATAAATAAAAATAAATAAATAATTAAATAAATAAAAATAAATGAAAAAATAAAAACAATTATATAAATGAAAGTAAATAAATACATAAATAAATGTGAAAATAAATAAATAAAATAAATCAATAAATAAAAATAAATAAATAAATAAATCAAAATAAATGAAAATACATATATAAAAATAAATAACTAAATAAAAATAAATATATGTAAATAAATAACAATAAATAAATAGAAAAAATAAATAAATAAATAAATAAAAATAAATAAATATATAAAAAATAAATAAATAAAAAAAAATTAAATAAAAAAATAAAAAAATAAAAATAAATGAAAAAAAGTAAATGATAATAAATAAATAAAAATTAACAAACAAATAAAAATAATTATATATAAATACAAATAAATGGAAATAAATAAATAAAAATAAGTAAATAATTAAAAATGAATAAATAAATAAATAAAAGTAAGTAAATAAGTAAAAATGAATAAATAAATAAATAAAAGTAAGTAAATAAGTAAAAATGAATAAATAAATAAATAAATAAATAAATAAATAAATAATAAATAAATAAATAAATAAATAAATAAATAAAGAGAAAGAAATAAAATAAATAAATATATAAAAATAAAAAAATTAATAAAAATTAATAAACAAATAAAAATAATTAAATAAATAAAAGTAAATAAAAAAATAAAAATTAGTAAAAAAGTAAAAATTAATAAATAAATAAATAAATAAATAAATAAATAAATAAATAAATAAAGAGAAATAAATGAAATACATAAATATATAAAAATAAAGAAATTAATAAAAATAAATATATAAATAAAAATAAATAAATAAATAAAATAAATAAATAGAATAAATAAATAAAATAAAAAAATAAATAAATAAAAATTTTTATATGTTTCCTGGTGCAGGTGGATCTTATGACTCCACAATTATTACTTTACTCGAAAATGGCCTTGTAAGATACCCAGGACATATAAAACACAAACAAAAAAAGAAGTACACGGAGCGGAGGGCTCTTCACTAGGGGAAGTGCGTGAAACACGTGGATATAAAAACAGTTATATTTGACAGCACACAAGGTCAAAGGGAAAATTAACTGAAAACACGGTAAATTACTGCCGTAGAAGTCCTCCCGAAGGGGGGGGAGCTTGGGAATGCCAGGAACACGGACCAAGGATAATTCTGCTACAGGCGTCTTTCTGAAACGATATTTGGACCCACGTTACACATCTAATGCTGGAATTTGGGGATTGAATTACTCGGGGGTGCACTGAAGGCGCCAAGGACTCCCCGAGGCGTTACTTGTGACTCAGAGGAAAGAAGCTGTGAACACGTGGGCCTGGCTTGAACCAAGGAATATCACGGAACTCAAAGTTATAGGCCCAGAGATTAATAAATGCAAAAGGGCTAATTAATCGTGACTAGCAACTCGTTTTGGGTACATTACCACATTTGTAGGGGCGTAGGGCTGACGACGTCTTCTGCCGAGAACCACGTGTGGGAACGTGGACAAAAGGGCCTCCTCCAAAGTATTTCTTCTAATCGTAGATTGGGGCGGAAAAGGGCGCCCTTGGGATGATGAAAAGGCCGCCGTTTAATGTCAGCTCGCGTTTGGAGACTTGCAATCCCCCTTACAGTCTTCTAAGGCCACGTGGAATGGAACACGGGGCACAAAGGGCGGCGATGGGCTCCACGTGGCGGCGAGCGGAAAACGGAGGGCAGGGGCAATTACCTGCAGAGGCGTGACTGCTCGGCTTAAACTAGCGATCGCATGTGAGAGAGAGCTGTCCTGGCCCTGACCTTTTATTGCTTCTGGACAGGGGTGGGGGGGGGGGGGCGATGTCCTGACCCAGGTCGACGACGCGGCTATATCATAGAAAACGATTTTCTTTCCCTGTACCAAAGAAAACAGTGCAAAGCCAGATTACTGTCCCCAAACTATTATATCTGAGCCCTTATACCCCGGACTTTCACTGGTTCAAACCAACCCAAAGCAGGAAAGGAGAATAGTTTCATAGCGTATTTTGGCGCTACTCTTTACAAAATAAATAATAAAAAATATATCAATAAATAAAAATAAATAAAACAATTCAAATAAATAAATAAAACAATAAATAAACAAAACAAATAAATAAGTATAAATAAATGAATAAGAATAAATAAATAAATAAAAATAAATGATAAATAAAGAATAATAAATAAATAAATGAAAATGAATAAATAAAAATATATAAATAAATAAAAATAAATAACAATAAGTAAATGAAAAATAAATAAACTAAATAAAAATAAATACACAAATAAAAATAAAAAAAATCTATAAAAATAAATAAAAATATATGAATAAAAATAAAAAAATAAATAAAAAAAATAAACGAAAATAAATAAATAAATAAATAAATAAAAATAAACGAAAATAAATGAATAAAATAAAAATAAATAAAAAGAAATAAATAAATAAAAATAAATACAAAATAATAAACAGAAAATAAATCAATTGAAATAAAAGAAAATAAATAACTAAAAATAAATAAGTAAATAAAATTAAATAAATAAATAGAAATAAATAAATAAAAATAAATGAAAATAAATAAATAAAAATAAATAATAAATAAAAAAAATAAATAAATAAATAAAATAAAGAAATAAATAAAATAAATAAATAAAAAAAAAATTAAAATAAATAAATAAAAATAAATAAAAAAATAAATAAAAACACATAAATTAATAACAAGAAAAAAATAAGAGTAAACAAATAGAAAATAAATCAATAAAAAAACAAAATTAATAAATAGAAATAAATAAATAAATACAAATAAAAAAAAGAAATAAATAAATAAAAATAAATGAAAATAAATAAATAAAAATAAACAAATAGAAAATATAACAAGAAATAAATAAATAAAGATAAATAAGAATAAATGAAAATACAATATTAAAAAAAAATAAATGAATAAAAAAAATAAAAATAAATTAAAATAAATCAATAAATAAAAATAAGTGAATAAATAAAAAAAATAAATAAATAAATGAAAATAAATGAAAGGAATAAATAAAAATAAATGAAAATAAATAAGTAAAAATAAATAAATTAATTAATAAAAATAAAGATATAATATAAAAAAATAAATAATAAATAAAAAAATTAAAATAAAGATTTAATTATAAAAAATAAATAAATGCAAAGAAAAAAAAGAAATGAATAAAAATAAATAAAAAAAATTAAAATAAATAAATAAAAAATCTCAATAAAAAAATATTTAAAAATGAAAAAATAAATTAAATTAAATACATAAATAAATAAATTAATTAATTAATATAATGAATAAATAAAAAATAAATAAATAACTGAAAATAAATAAATAAATATAAATAAATAAATAAAGATAAATAAATGAATAAATAAAAAATAAAAAAAAATGAATAAATAAAACTAAATAAATAAAAAAAATAATAAAAATAATAAATAAATAAATGTAAATAAAAATTAAATAAATAAATAAATGCATAATAAAAATAAATATATAAAAATAAATACATAAATAAAAATAAATAGATAATAATAAACAAAAAAAATAAATAAATAAATGAAGGAAAATAAATGATAAATGAAAAAAAATAAAGATAAATAAATAAAAAATAAATAAATAAAAATAAATAAATCAATAAAAATAAAGAAAAATAAAAAGAAAATAAAAATAAATGAAAAAAATAAAAATATACAAATAAATAAAAATAAATAAATAAAAATAGATAAATAAATAAATAAAAATAAATAAATAAACAAAAATAAATAAATAAATAAAAATGAAAGAAAATAAACAAATAAAAATAAAAGAAAACAAATAAATAAACACGGATAAATATTTAAAATAAATAAATAAATATAAATAAATAAAAATAAATGAAAATAAAATAAATAAAAATAAACAAATAAATAAAAATTAATAAAAAGAAATAGAGAAATAAAATAAATAAATAAATAAAAATAAATAAATGGAAAGAAATGAAAATAAATAAATAAAAATAAATAAATAAATTAAAATAACAAAAAAAAAAAATAAATAGAAAACAAATCAATAAAAACAGGAAATAAATAAATAGAAATAAATAAATAAATAAAGATAAATAAATAGAAATAAATAAATATAAATAAATGGAAATAAATAAATAAAAATAAATGAAAATAAATAAATAAAAAGAAAAAAATATAAGAGTAAATAAACAAAGTAAACAAAAAAAATAAGTTAATAAATAAATAATAAAAATAAAGGAAAATAAATAAATAAATAAAGAAAAATAAATCAATAAATTAAAATAAATAAATTAAAATAAATGAATAAATAAGTAAAAATATATAAAGAATAAATAAATAAAAAAAATCAATAAATAAAAAAATAAAAATAAATAAATAAAAGTAAATAAATAAATAAAAATAAATGAAATAAATATAAATAAATAAAAATAAATAAATAAATGAAATAAATAAATAAATAAAAGTAAATAAATGAAATAAATAAATAAATAAATAAAATGAATAAATAAATGAAAATAAATAAATAAATGATAATAAATGAAAATAAATATATATTAAATAAATAAATAAAAATAAATAAATAAATAAATGAAAAATAAATAAATAAAAATAAGTAAAGAAATAAAAAATAAATCAATAACTAAAAAAATGAAAAAAAAAATTAAAAATTAATGAATAAAATAAATAAATGAAAATAAAAAATAAAACAATAAAAATAAATAAATCAAAATAAATAAATAAATAAAAATAAATAGATGAAAATAAATAAAAACAAATAAAAAAATAAATTAATAAAAATAAATGAAAATAAATTAGTAAAAATATATAAATAAATAAAAATAAATAAAAAAAAATATATAAATAATTAAAAAATAAAAATAAAAATAAATAAAAATAAATAAAAATGAATAAAGAAATGAAAATAAATAAATTAATAAAAATGAATTAATGAATAAAAATAAATAAAGATAAATAAATAAATAAATAAAAATGAATAAAGGAATAAAAATAAATAAAAATAAAAAAATAAAATTAAATAAATAAATAAATAAAAATGAATGAAAAGAAATAAATGAATAAAAATAAATAAATGAAAATATAAAAATAAATAAATAATTAAAAATAAATAAAAATAAATAAATAAAAATAAATGAATATAAAAAACAAATAAATAAATAACAGTAAATAAATAAATAAATAAATAAAAATAGATAATAAAAAAATAAATGAATAAATATATATAAATAAATAGAAAAAAAATATAAATAAATGAAAGTAATTAAATAAAAAGAAATAAATAAAAAATTAAAATCAATGAATAAAAACAAATAAATAATAATAAAAAAATAAAAATAGATAAATAAATAAATAAAAATAAATGAGTAAATAAATGAGAATAAATGAAAATAAATAAATACATAAAAATAAATAAATCAATAAAATTAAAAAAAAATAAATATTAAATAAACAAAAATAAATAAATAAATAAATAAATAAATAAAAATAAATAGATAAACAAAAGTAAATGAAAATAAATAAGTAAAAATCAATCAATAAATAAACATAAATAAAAAAAAAATAAAAAATAAATAAATAGAAAAAGTGAAATAAATGAGTAAAAATTATTAAATAAAAATAAATACATAAAAATGAATAAAAATAAATTAAAAAATATTTTAATAAAAAAAAATAAAAATAAAGGTAAAAATAACTAAAACATAAATAAATATAAATAAATAAATAAAAAAAAATAAATAAAATAAAAAAAAAATAAAAATAATTAAATAAAAATAAATAAATGAATAAATAAAAATAAATTGATAAAAAATATATAAATAAATAAAAATAAATAAATAAAGAAAAAAAAGAAATAAAAATATTGAAAAAAGGAATAAAAATATAAATATAAATAAATAATTAAAAATAAAGAAATAAATAAAAATAAAAAAATAAATAAAAAATAAATAAAAATATTAAATACATAAATAAAAATAAATATATAAATAAAAAGATATAAGTAAATAAATAAAAAATATATAAATGAATAAAACCAAATAAATGTATAAAAATAAATGCAAATAAATAAATAAATAAAATAAATCAATAATTAAAAATAAATAAATACATAAATAAAATTAAATGAAAAAAAATAAATGAAATAAATAAATAAATAAATAAATAAATTAAAATATAAAAATAAATAAAAATAAATAAATGAAAAATAAAGAAAATAAATAGATAAATAAAAATAAATAAATAAAAATTAATAAATATAAATAGATAAATAAAAATAAATGAATAAAAATTAATAAATATAAATAGATAAACAAAAATAAATAAAAATAAATAAATAAATAAATAAATAAATAAATAAGAATAAATAAATAATAATAAATAAATAAAAATAAATAAAATATTTAAATAAATAAATAAATAAATAAAAATAAATAATAAAAAAATGAAAAAAATACAGAAAAATCAGATAGTAAATAAACATAAAATAAATAGAAAAAGATAAATAAATAAATAAAAATTAATAAATTAATATAAATAAATAATTAAATATATAAATAGATAAAAATAAAAATAAATATATAAATAAAAATAAAAAAAACATTGAATTAAATAAAAAAAATATACGAAAATGAATTAAAAAATTAATAAATAGATAAAAATTAAATTAAAATAAATAAATAAAGATAAATAACTAAATTAAATAAAAAATAAATGAAAATAAATAAATAAAAATAAATAATTAAATAAAAATAGGTAATAAATAAATAAATAAAAATAAATAGATTAAAATAAATAAATAAATAAAATTAAATAAATAAAGAAAAATAAAAAATAAAATTAATTGAAAATAAATTAATAAAAATATAAAAATAAATATGTAAATAAAATTACAATGAATAAATAAAAATAAATAAATAAATAACA
The DNA here is from genome assembly GCA_039081455.1 of Macrobrachium rosenbergii. Lineage (NCBI taxonomy): Eukaryota > Metazoa > Arthropoda > Malacostraca > Decapoda > Palaemonidae > Macrobrachium > Macrobrachium rosenbergii. Next base: position 35,438 of record JANJGK010005350.1, read on the forward strand.
ATAAATAAGTAAATAAAATTAAATAAATAAACAAAAATAAATATATAAATAAAACTAAACAAATAAAAAAATTAATAATTAAAAACAAATAAATAAATGAAAATAATTGAAAATAAATAAATAAAAATAAATAAATAAATAAATATAATAATAAATAAATAAATAAAATAAAACAGTAATGAAAAAAATAAATAAATAAATAAAAATAAATGAAAATAAACAAATAAAAATAAATAAATAAATAAATGATAATAAATAATAATATATAAATAAATAAAAATAAATTAATAGAAAAAATAAATAAATAAATAAATAAAAATAAAATAATAAAAAATAATAAAAATGAATAGAAATAAATGAAAATAAACAAACAAAAGTTAATAAATAAATAAAAAAAGTAAATAAATAATTAAAAATAAATTAAAATAAAAAATAAAAAACAAAAAATTAAATAAATGAAAATAAATAAATAAAAAATAAATAAATATTATACATAAAAATGAACAATGAAATTAATAAGTATATAAAAGAAAATAAATAAAATAAAAATAAATAAATAAATAAAAATAAATAACTAAATCAAATTTTAAAAAAATGAAAATACATTAATAAAAATATATAAATAAATAAATAAAAATAAATAAATAAATAAATAAATAAATAAATAAAAATAATATATAAATAGATATAAAGAATTAAAAATAAATAAATGAAAAAAATAAAAAATAAAAATAAATTAAAAATAAAAGAGTAAATAAATAAAAATCAATAAATAAGGAAAAATAAATAAATAAATAAAAATAAATAAATAAATAAGTAAAAATAAATAATAAATAAAAATAAATGATAAACAATAATAAATAAATGAATGAAAATAAAATGTATAAATAAAAAATACATAAATAAATAAAAAAAATTATTGAATATAAAAAAATAAACAAATAAATTAATGAATAAATAAAAATAAATAAATATAAATAAGTAAAAAATAAACAAAAATAAAAATATAAATAAATCAATAAAAATAAATAAATCCATATATATAAAAAAAATTAATAAATAAATAAAAATAAAAATGAATAAAATTAAATAGATAAATAAAAATAAATAAATGAGAATAAATGACAAAAATAAAAGTAAATGAAAAGAAAGAAATAAATAAAATAAATAAATAGAAATCTAAACAATAGAAATATATAAATAAATAAAAATAAAGGGAAATACATAAATAAAAACAAATGAAAATAAAAAAAATAAATAAATTAGTAAAAATAAATGAAAATAAATGAATAAAAATATATAAATAAATAAAAATAAATAAATAAAAATACAAAAATAAATAATTAAAAATGGAAAATAAAAATAAATAAATAAAAATATATAAATAAATGTAAATAAAAATAAATAAATAAAAATAAATAAAGAAATGAAAATATATAAATTAATAAAAATGAATAAAGGAATAAAAATAAATGAAAATAAATAAATAAAAGTATATAAATAAATAAATAAATAAAAATGAATAAAGGAATAAAAATAAATGAAAATAAATAAATAAAAATAAATAAAAAATAAATAAAAATTAATAAAAAAGAAATAAATGAATAAAAATAAGTAAATAAATGAAAATATATAAAAATAAATAAATAACGAAAAATAAATTAAATTGAATAAATAAAAATAAATGAATATAAAAAACAAAAATATTAATAATAGTAAATAAATAAATAAATAAAAATAGATAATAAAAATCAATGAATAAAAATAAATAAATAAATAAATATAAATAAATAAAAATAAAAAATGTAAATAAATGACAGTAATTAAATAAAAATAAACAAAGAAAAAATAAAAATAAATAAATAGAAATAAAAAAAATAAAAATAGATAAATAGATAAATAAAAATAAGTGAAAATAAATGAAAATAAATAAATACATATAAATAAATAAATCATTAAAATTAAAAAAATAAATATTAAATAAACAAAAATAAATAAATAAATAAATAAATAAAAATAAATAGATAAACAAAAATAAATGAAAAGAAGTAAGTAAAAATCAA
>JANJGK010005350.1:45000-47770 GCA_039081455.1 Macrobrachium rosenbergii
TAAAAGTAAACAAAAAATAAATAAATAAATAGAAAATAAATTAAAATTAAAAAATAGATAAAAATAAATAAATAAATAAATAAAAATAAATAAAAAATAAATACATGAATAAAAATTAAAAAAAACAGTAAATAAAAATAAATAAATAATTAAATAAATTTAATAAATAAATAACTAAATAATTAAAAAGAAAAGAAAATAAATAAATAAAATACAAAAAAATAAAAATAAATAGATAAATAAATAAAAATGAATAAATAAGTAATAAATAAATAAATAAATAAAAATATATTAAAATATATAAATAGAAATAGATAAATAAAGCAGTAATAAAAATAAATAAAAATTAATAAATAAATAAATAAAAATAAATAAAATAAGATAAATAGAAAATAAATAGATAAAAATAAATGAACATGAATGAAAAAAAATAAATAATAAAATAAAAATAAATAAATAAATAAAAAGAAATGAATAAATAAATAAAAAATAAATAACAACAATAAACAAAAATAATTGAAAATAAATAAAAAAATAAAAGTAAATACATAAATAAAATAAATAAAGAAATAAAAATATATATATAAATAAAAATAAATAAATAAATAAAATTAATAAATTAAAAATTTTAATAAAATAAATAAATAAATAAAAATAAATAAATAAAAAATAAATATATAAGAAAATAAATAAATGAAAAAAATAAATATATATTTAAAGGACACATATATGCATTTCATAGCTTCAATGCTTTAAGATGTGATGAAAGAATTTTTGGAGCGAGATGGAACTAGGGCGAGAGACTCGATGTAAAATCTTTGTATTCAGCAAATAGTTTGATTCCTCAGCAATATTGCCGGTCAGGTGATCTTCCAAGTGTTATGTATATTCGTGAGTACGTGCGTTACTTTGATCTAGATTATGCCAAAATCTGCCCTAAAAGTGAGTTTGGTCGTTCATTAACGTGATAGAACTGCAGTTGTCCAGTCATAGTTTTGAAGTCGTTCCAGGCTTTGAAAATCGGCAGATAAGGTAGAGTTTCAAATCTCTGTTTTTATGGGAGGAAATTGAACTTGTGATTTTTACCATGATTTTCTAATCATTATGAACTTTTGAACTGGTGTGGGAGATTTAATATGAATATTCATACCTCTTTTATATTATTATTTTGTTATGTTACGTTTGCCATATCTTGGCTATGCATTTTACACTTTCCATTATTGTGTTTTGCATTTCATATATTTTTGGGAGTTTTCTATCATGTTTAATTCTTTCGACAGATGTCTGTGGACATGGTGGACATGTTGGAATGACATGTGGAATTGTGGTAGACTGTTTTTTTTTTGGACATGACTTTTAGTTATCGATTTGTGAGGATGTGTGATTTTTTGGGGATTTCCAGGCTATTAGCCATAATGAGACTTCTTTAATCAGAAGTGTTTTGCAGTTTAGAGTTTAGTTATCTGACTCGATAATTCATTTATTATGCATTTTAATCTTTGCTTTGTTTTATTCATTTCTTGTTGGGTTATTCGAATAATAAACCTATTTTTGTAAGAAACGATTGTGTTTCTTTAAATAGTCCATTTAATTGCTTTGGTGAGAATGAGTGAGGTTAGGGTGGGTGAGCTTTGGTAAACGATGAGAGAGAGAGTCGATACACGGTGAGAGAGAGAGAGAGAGAGAGAGAGAGAGAGAGAGAGAGAGAGAGAGAGAGGGGGGGGGGGGGAAGGATGCAAGTGTTATCATGGGTCGAATCTTTATACGCCTTTTTCCTGAAGTAAGATCGCTAGATCACGTTACGTACACTTTCAAAAAAGTGTTGATTCTGTTCCTGTAACATATATCAATAAATAAATAAAGATAAATAAATTAATAAAAAAAAATGAACTAATATAGATAAATAAATAAATAATTAGAAATAAATAAATAGGAAAAATAAAAAAATAATTAAATAAAAAATTAAATAAATAAAAATAAAGAAAATAAAAATTAAGAAATAAATAAAATAAATAAATAAAAAATAAATGAATAAAATAAATAAAAAAATAAAGAAGTAAATAAAAAAATAAATAAATAAAAATGAACAAATGAATAAAAATAAATAAAGAAATAAAATTAATAAATAAAAGTGAATAAATAAAAATAAATAAATGAAAACAAATAAATAAAAATAAATGAAAATAAAAAATAAAAAAATAAGTAAAAAATAAAATTAAATAAATGAATAAAAAAAATAAATAAAAAATTAATAGAAAAAAATAAAAAATAAAACCAAATAAAAATTAATAAATAAATAAACAACATTAAATAAATAAATAAAAATAAATTATTAAAAATAAATAAATGAATAAAAATAATTGAATATAAATAAATAAACATAAATAATAAAACAAATATAATTAATAATAAATAAATATAAATAAATAAAAGAAAATAAATAAAAATATAAAAAGATATAAATAAATAAATAAAAATAAACAAAAAACAAATAAATATATAAAAATAAATAAATAAATAAAAATAAGTAAATGTTTAATTAAAAATAAATAAAATTAATAAAAATAAATAAAAATAAATAAGTAAATAAAAATAAACGAAAATAAATAAGTAAAAATAAATAAATAAATAAAAATAAATAGATAAATAAATGAAAATAAATGAAAATAAATAAATAAAAATAAATCGATAAGTAATAATAAATAAATAAATTTAAAAAAATAAATCATAATAAATAAATAAAAATAAATGATAAAAAATTATGTATGAA